>CBVK0100228323.1:0-25291 GCA_900067695.1 Picea abies
TTGGTACATAATTTAACACTTTTTTCACCCGAGCCTTTTCGGTTCTACTTGTGCAAATCATTGGTACTAGCATCGAGTTCATTCAGGATAGTGCCAGTGAAATAACTGTTGAAGTGGTTCCTGACCATGAAATCCCTGACTTTCCAAGGCAGATAGATGAATTGAATTTTTTTTTTCATGGAAAAATGCAACCAGTAGATGTACTCCCTTTCTATTCCAGCAAACAACATTGTACTAGATATGTGACATGGAAGGAAGGAAGGATTTTGTTTAGACCCAAAAATCCTTATAACATTATAGTTATGAATTTCTTCTAGTGTGCCCTTCCTATCTAGGAAGATTGTTAGCTGGCCAGACAACTAAGGAAAATACTTTCCAAATATAAATGCTTTAAAAACTGAAACAAAATCACTAAAGACTTTATAAAAATAAGGCAAGTGTCGTGTCTCCATAATATCTAGCACGAGAATGTTACTGGGTCAAATTCAGAGTTCAATTTCTTACACATAGATAGTCCAGGAAATGGATAACAATTCGCCACAACGAAAATTAAATAAGATGACATAAAAAATTTCTTCTGCTTTCTATATTGCAATAACTGGGAAGAGATTTCAATGGAAATCAACTTGCCACAATGGAAGATGGCTTGTTCCTTGACTGTAAAATATAAAATATACAAAATCATCCGAGAGATGTCGGCTGCACTTTCTTATCTTGTTATCCTCGTGAAAAGCCATGCATTTTTTCGAAAAAGGTATTTAAATGCACTAACCTGTAATATAGCTATGTCCTGGGGAGCACGCGTTAGGTCCTGTAAGAACTTTGGAAAGAGGTCTAGTTCATTACCATGCTTCTTTAAGAACTGTCTGCAATTATCGCCCTTGAAAGTAGGTGTTGGGTTGGGAAGTGTTAACATCCTTCGAAATACTTGAGGTGATAGGGGGACTTAGGAATGGTTGCCCATTAGGATAATCCACTGGTTCGGAATATAGTTCTCGGCGCAGCACATGACCAAGTCCTTAAAGTAAAAAAAATCGGGGACACAATCTACTGCTGTAATTTCAGATATCGAGATAAATTTCTTCTGGGAAGAAGTGGACGAGTAATGTTCATAAGCTATGGACCACTAAAAAATCTGGTCCTTGCGCACAAAAATATTCAACATATCTCCAAAGAAATGTTGTCGAGCTGCAACATTAGGTGATGAGAACGTTCCTTTGCTCCTCATTGTATTTAAAATGGACGTTGCAACATCATAATATAATCTCTGGTAAATCTTGGTTCAATGTGTTTTAATGGGAGATGTCCTCGGCCTTTTCTCCTTTTAATGCCAATCTTTTCAAAGCTAATAAAATATATGCAAGCAATAGACAAAATATATGACTTGGCTAAGTGTGGAAATGAACTGGGAAAATATCAACTATGGGAAAAACATTTTCAGCCATGGAATATAGCTGGAGCTCAACAGACCTTGGTTCAAGATAAAAGAGATGTTGTTTATTTCTATCTCAACAAGAAATAGACAAAATATATGACTTGGCACATTTTATATGCAAGAATTTAGACAGAGTCATCATAGGTAGATGGGTTCGAATCCAGGGTCAAATTGTAGATCACCGAAGTTTCAGGTGCAAGATGTATACCGCGAACATGGGGCATGAGAGTTCGATGGGGCTTACGCAGGAACTCGCGGCCATAAAATTCGCCAACTATGAAAACAAACAATGGTCAATCGGACTCGTGATTTCAAGATATAGATGGACATGGATTTTTTCAATCCGCCATCCTGGGAACCTGCGAGCATAGACATGGGACTAAGTATAGAATCATAAATGGATAATAGAGGGGAAGAAGAAAAGGGAGAACGGATAAGTATAGCAGAGGAAAAAAAAGGGAGGAAAGAACTGTATGCCTCATAGAACAACAGTTAGTGTGATAATTATCAAGCGATAGAAACACATCAACTATGGGAAAAACATATAGCTGGACAAATTGGACAACGTATGCATATCGAAGTTTTTTGTAATCATACCTCTTATTCTCAGGCATACGCATTGCATTTGTTGTGGCACATTACACTCCAACTTTTTTAGATGTGGCACATGAGGCTCCATCCTTGTGCCCAATTATTGTGTTCTTGTTTCAATGTAGAAATACAAAGAATACAATGGACATGAAAGCAAGTTGCTATGTAGGAACACATGAAAAAAAAGATGGAGTACAAATTTATTTATTTCAAGATAGCAACATAGAAAATAGGATTGACATGAAAACAAGTTAATTTACAGGAAGATATGGAGTATCCAAGGAGAAAAAAAACAGAGTTGCAAACCAGTGCAACAAATATAGACAGAGTAAATGAAAAACTATTGGATATGGAACACAGGTAGAAATATGCACCTTTGCATGGATTCTTCTACATTTTTGGTTGAGAGTTCTTTGCTGTGTCCAGTTTTCCTATTTGTTTCTATGAAAAAATATACAAAACAAAATGGACATGAACATAAGTTGACATGTAAAGAAAAAAGAAAGGAATATGTATATAGAGTAAATAAAATAAAAATATAGTATAAAATAGATGTGACACGGTGCGCGGGTTGGTGGACTCGCGGGTTCACATTTATAGCCATGCTTATGTATTAGGAGTCTGACTGACCGCAACAAGAGATTTAGTAATTTATAGAATATTATAACATTTTACCAAGATTTATAGTAATTTATATAATACTATAATTTATCATGAGTCCGACTGACCGCTTCCTCATTCCATGCTTGTGTACAAATAAAATAAATTACATTAGTGAATAATTTTTGAAATTAAATTCTTGTCTCCACTTGCCAAACAAATGAAATAACTAATTTTTTAAAACTAAATTGGACAACTTGGACAACGTATGCAGATCGAAGTTTTATGTAACCATACCTCTTAGTCTCAGGCATATGCATTGTATTTGCTACAACACATTGGACTCCAACTTTTTCAGATATGGCACATAAGGCTCCATCCTTGTGCCCAATCACTGTGTTCTTGTTTCAATGTAGAAATACAAAGAATACAATGGACATGAAAGCAAACTGCTACATAGGAACACATGAACAAAAAGATGGAGTACAAATTTATTTAGTTCAAGATAACAACACCGAAAATAGAATTGACATGAAGACAAGTCAATGTACAGGAAGATATGGAGTATCCAAGTAGAAAAAAAACAGAGCTACAAACAAGTGCAATAAATATAGACAAAGTAAATGAAAAACTATTGGATATGGAACACGGGTAGAAATATGCACCTTTTCATGGATTCTTCTACATTTCTGGTTAAGAGTTTTTTGTTGTGTCTAGTTTTCCTGTTTGTTTCTATGAAAAAAAGTACAAAACAAAATGGACATGAACATAAGTTAACATGTAAAGAAAAAAGCAAGTAATATGTACATAGACTAAATAAAATAGAATAAAAGAAATAGAGTAATAGATAGTGTTAGAAGAATGTATCGTTTTTTTTTTTTCATCCATGTTTGTGTATATATAAAATTGTTTTGTAAAATAAATCTGTGCCCAAAATCAATTACAAAGAAGGGAAAACTAAGAAGTTGGATATCTCGATTTTTTGCAACAAGATAGATAGATATGCTTTGAAGCATACAAAGATAGACATACATGCTTTGAAGCATAGAAATGTGATTTTGCAATATGTTTGATGCATATTTCATAATTGAAGTGCAATACCAATTGTATGGTGATCAGACTAGTATGTGTACAAACCAAGGAAAACTAAGAAGTTAGATAATTTGGTTTCCACAACAAGCTAGACAGATATGCTTTGAAACATAGAAATATGATTTTGTAATATGTTTGATGTATATCTCATAATTCAAGTGCAATACCAATTGTATCGTGATTAGACCAATATGTGTTTAAGATAAAGATGGTGTATTGAGAAATGGGCACATTCGACCATACATGGTCAATAAGCACATTTTGTACATGGCTTGTGTTGTTCAAAAGAAAGTGGAGACTGTATTTGCACATGTAGTTTTCCAATTCTTTTGTTCTGGCATTATTTTGTAGCATGTCAATATTGAAGTCTCCTACAATGACAATGGTTTCATTCAGATGCAAATGGTCTAATGCATTGGAAAGAACATTTAGTATATTGGAGAATGTTGCATGGGGAGAAGCATACAAATTCAGTATTGCAATTTCTGATCCATGGAAAAATACTTTTGCAAGCACCATCTCAACATTATTTTCTTCGAAATGTATATGTTCCAAAATTGTTACATGTTTTTTCACCAATATCATCACCCCGTGTGTAATGTAACTTGATATGAAATTGTGATTTGGAAATTGTTTGTTTTGCATGCATAATGTCATGTATGTTTCCTGTAAGCACAGAATATCGGATTGCATTGTGTCATAGTCATTGATTATATCATCCATGTGTGCATGTAAGTTGTGCATGTTAAGCGAGATAATTGATAGAGATGAGTTTGTTTGTATGGATTGGTAAGCATACTGCAGATGCCACTTTGCGGTAGTCCTGAGGCGTTGCATTTCAATATCAACTTTATGTTTTACTTTGAAGTTATCTTTTGTAAGAGGACTTAGTAAATACAAGGAGTCTATACTTTTGACACGAGACAATGTTGTGTACACAATTCCATGTATTTGAATTCCAGCAGGCTGAAATGCAACACTATCAAGTGTTAGTCCTTGCGATCTATGGACTATACGTGCACATGCAAGTTTAATTGGAAACTGTTTTTGAATCTTCAGTTGACCTGTATTTGCTGATGTCGATACTGGCTTTGGTATTTGCAAGATAGGTGTCCAATTGCTTATAGTGTTTGAATTATATAGATAAGTCAACTTTTTTGCTTGTCACTTGCCTATATGCGGTTCATGGAACTTAATCCAGAGGACATCAAGTTTTTATGTTTTGGTATAGCCTTTGAGTATTCCATCTGCACCATTGACCAAGCCATCATGTGAATTATAGTTGCAGGAATATATTTCAACAAACATGTCTAATTTCAGGACAAGTTGCAAAGGTAAAGTGGTTGTATGTTCATGACGTGGCACATTTCCATGGCTGTCTTCTTCCAGGTCAATTGAATTGATGATGATATCATTACCAGGCATGAGCCATAGCATGTACTTGTTATGCATTGCAACATACCTATTTGTGTAGAACAGGTTAGGGAAGGTTGGGTCTGTTGGTGCAGGTCGCAAGAACCTCAAATTGATATATGTTAAGTAATCATGTGTTTGGCTGTTTGTCCGCATTCTATTCAGAATTGCAATAAATGTTTCATTTGTCCGACCCATTGTAGTATGCAATTCAAAGAATTTAATATTGTCTCTCCAGAAGTCATGCATTATTGTTTGCATGTTAACCGTAGGTTGTTCAAATATCAAAGAATCTTGGATGGGCTGTGCCTAGTAAAGATCCCCACATAATATCATGTCAATGTTTCCAAAGTATTTCATGTGCACATGTTTTATGCTTCTTAGTCGGTTGTCAATGGAATACAAGACAGAACTTCCAATCAAATATGCCTCATCTATAAAGACAAGTTGTAGTTCATCATAAATCTTAGACAAGGTATCTAACATTTCCTTGTTGAGTGGAAGAAACTGTGACTTGTTAAAAGGCATAAAAAATGTAGAGTGGATTGTTGTTCCACCTACATTATATGCAACTTTTCTTATGTATGCAACTATTAGGCCCTTTTGTTTCATAGGATCAGAGGAATTGTTTGAATCATAGATTCGTATAAGAATTTGGAATAGTGCTTTCGTTTTGAATGTCTTGCCTGTTCCTTCTCTGCCTGTAAGGAACAAGTGCACAAGAGTGTGCATGCTCAAGCATTTTTTAAGCGCAATGTCCTTTATAATTGTTTGTTGTTCTTGATTCAACAGACATATGATTCTATGGTATTCATTATTTTCAATAAGGAAATGATGTTTTATGACTTGAAAACCAAGATTGATACGTTTTTCAATGCTTCCTGCCCAAGGACGAGGCAAATCTGCTTGCAAGTCATAGGGCTCACGGGGAGTTCTGGTTGTTTTTCGTTTTCTGAATGTCTCATCAAGATTGTTAGGGTTTTCTAGTTCATTAACTACACTTTCTAGATCACCCCATGTTGGATTAACATTGTAAGTAAATCTGGATTCATTGATTTGCGTTATAGTCTCAAAGGCAACATACGCAACTTCCCATGCAGGGAAGTTATGTTTTAATGTGTTTTCGTTTTCATCGAACGGAACGTATAAAAGTAGTTTTTATCTACAATAGTTTTCATAGTCAGTATGTTTGTTGTATTTGACAAACCGTATCACAGAGGTTTTTTTTCTTTTTGATATGGGTGCACCATGTTTTTTGTAATACGATACGAATTCTGCTAAGAAGATATGCTTAATAGGAGATGGATGTTGGAGCTAATAATCAATAATAGAGAGACATAGAACATCCTATGAATTTCCAGTTTCTTGTTCTAGCAAAGATGATGGTTTAAGCACAAACGTGTGTTTCTCAAGTGGAGATGTGTTTATGAAGACACATTTTCTTGAACTACAATTGAGGGGCAGGGAAAGTGTAATGTGGACTGCTTGTTGAGCAGACATTTGTTGAAGATTAAGTAATGTATTACCAAGCACACGTATCATTTGTATAGCATCAATATGACTTCTTTCATGTTCTTTGCGTATTCTTATGAATGCACTTGTCATAGATTTGTCAACCTTTGTCATATACAAGGTACAATACGATGTTGCAGCATATGCATTGATGACGTACTATGCATCTGTATTTGCATTCCACATAACTGGCATGTCCTTGGAGAAACTGTTGTTCCAGATATGGGAAAGTTTCATTTAAGGAAAATTGTTGGTTGTTTAAGCATACATTGTATGGCTTGGATATACTCATCTTTTGTTAGATTTAGCTCTGTCAAGAAGTCATCAAAGCTCATCAACTCATCAAACTCTCGTTGTTATAGAAATGCGAACAAGGATTTAGATTTATCAACAACAACATTGTCCTCTAAACTAAGTGGCTCTATGATTCTTGTTGTTCTCATTGGCGGCATGAGGAAGTTGTATCTGCAATGTGAGTTTTTTTGTTTTTTACAACTTTTTGTATGATAATGTCTATGGAATTTGGCAAGTTATGGATCCAAATGATCTGTGTTTCATGTTATGTATTTGTCCACAAACTGTTCAATCTGTGAATTGTTGTCATCTCCATAGACCAGTGCATCCTCTATTCACAATAGTCTATGGTCATGTTCATTCCTCCTATTCTGGAATTCAGTCACAAAAAAGTAGTCTGATATTTTTCCAAAAAATGTTTCATCATGGCATATCAATTGTCTCAAAGCATTTATTCTATGTATATAGTAGCGATTACATCTCACTGGGTCTTTTCTTATGAGGTAGTCATTGTCATTATTTTCCAATGTATCAGTTTGTTTTTTACGTTTCATGTTCCTATGCAAGTCAGATAACGCAACCACCAATGGATCCCAACAATGCTTTGCACTTGTAAATGTGATGAAAAATGTTGGCAGTCCTAATTGTCGGATCATTGCAAAAAAAAAATTCTTGTTTTGTTGCAAATAGTCAGGAGAGATGTGAATGTTTTTGAAATCTATGTATCCAATATCAGATTTCGGGATATTTTCTAGGTTTACTTTGTACTTGAAATCCTTGGCCAACAAATTTCTTCTTTGTAACTGGCCTTTTCTTATTTTCACCCACATGCAAGACAATACTTGCTCTATTATTATGCGCATTGTTTTAAAAAACAAATTTGTTATGTGACAGGAGAAGTCACAACTTGAATGTAGCAACTCTCATCGAACTATTTTATGTTAACTGAATCATTCTGTAATGTCACTGTGACGTGGATCTCCATAGAAGAATGTTGGGAAGTTCATTTCCTCAGCAAATGTGTCCTTGAATATTTCAAGTGGACGTTTCCCCTCAGCAGGTGCAATTTCAACAATCTTGTCTTGCAAGTCATGAATGCGTTGTGAATCAGTAAATCCATGTATCGATGTCGCAGCATGTGTTTCATTCTCCGATTAATCACTTGTATCAAATTCACTAGCAATTTCGAGAGTCTGTGCAGAGCCGTCATCCTCTTCTCCAAAAACATTGTTCCAGTTCTCATTTATACAAACTTTCTATCCATTGTACAGGGCCCTAGAACATAATTCTTTTAATGCTTTCATGAGAACATGCACACACACTTTACCTGTCTGATATGCATTTTTGTATTGCAAGCGTATTTTGAGAGCCACAACAATTGTCATTGTATCGCTAATGAATTGTGGAAAGGATTTTTGCACAACATCTAGTTGGACAGGAACATTAATAATTGATCTTGTTAAGCCCATTTGGGGTCGTTTATATCCCCAGGGTCTGATTTGTGCAAATGCAATTCACAGAGAAACAAGTCTCTCTTCAAGTTCTGTAAGTGCACTTATGTTTGGCAATGGTGTATTACATATTATTTGGTCAGGGGTTGCAAACTGTGGCAATTTTCCATTTTCAAGCGACCGTTTGCATGGAAGGAAAATTTTGCCATTGGAAAATGTTTTATCATTTAGTGTCAAGCAAAGGTATTATGCTTCCAAATAAGGCGTGAAAGACTTAGTGTTTTTTGCGAAATTCAATTGATCGCAAATTGCACATGCAATGGAAGGAGTGTCTTTGATTTGTTTCATATATGTCTGTCTTGCATATTTCTTCCATAGGGAAGTATGCATAGAAAGTGTTTGTTGGTTTTCATTGGTAGCAGTGCATGGTGTTGGTTCTAGCCTACGAAATGTGGTTTTTTCCTCTCAAACAGTGCCATGACCATTGTGGGCTATGTGACCGTACCTGTTTCTGTTGTGTTGTGCACGAAAAATTGTTTTTAGGTTGTGATATGTCAGTTTCTCTTTAGAAGGAAGCGTAATGTATTTTTTTCTCTCACATATGACCTTTTTCAAGTTGTGATAACTTAGTCTACGTTTATTGAAACTGGGATGAATTTCACTCTGATTAAATAACATGTGATGCTTATGTAGATTTGATGTAGTTTGGTTGGCATTGACACTGGACCCTGAACCGACAATATTTCCTATACTACAAATGTATTGTTTTCTCTCACGTATGACCTTTTTCAAGTTGTGATAAGTTAGTTTACGTTTTTTGTTTAAGCCCTGTATGGCCTCATCACCACTGGGATGAATTTCACATATGACCTTTTTCAAGTTGTGATTAGTTAGTCTACGTTTTTTGTTTAAGCCCCGTATGGCCTCATCGCAACTGGGATGATTTTCATTCTCATTAAATAGCATGCTACACGTATGCATATTCAATGCGGTTTGGGTGGCATGGACAATGGACCCTAAACCAGTGGTATTTCCCATCAAAGGTTGATAATGGATATGTGTCGTATCCGTTTTAAACGAGATGATGTCAATTGTTTGATCGTAATTTGAATTAATAGTCCAGGAATGGACAATGTCATCTGGCATGGCCGGCCAGACCTGTATATTTTCTTTGAATATGATAGATAGCCATTGCAAACAGAATCTGCCACCCTCTACATTTCCTTTTTCATATGGCAGTGCCATGTTTACAAGGTATTCTTGCCAACTTCCAATTGTCGACATATTTTCTAGGAGATATGGCGAAAGGTGTTGATGCAAGCAACTAAAAGCCTGTTGGTTGTCACCTATAATTGCATTGAAAAAGGATTGTACAGTGTAAAGACACAACGACTACACATCGAACTCTATTTCTACCAAATAACAAATTGCATTGAACAGACTATCTCCAAAATTAGATGCAACGGTTGTTGCTATCTGCAAGCCATGGATGTGTATACGATGCATAATATGTTTCCATTGTGATTCAAGGTCTTTGCAAATTAGGGACAAGTAAATATGAGGTCCTCCAAGATTGCATACGGATAATTTTCTATACAGTAGTGGTTCATAATGACCACTGAAAGGATTGACATCATGGAACAAGATGCAGTATGGATCGATAAATGCAGTTTTGTTGAATAGTAGATATCTTGTTTTTCTTGTCAATGACCATATTCCAATTGCTATATTGAGCCACTTAGACAACCACCGTATACAAAATGTATCTCCCCAAAGTCCCCTCTCATGTGCAAACAGAATTGCAGATGCAAACAACTGCATCTTTGAAAAATACGTAGTGAAATCATGTATTCCATGCAACTACAAAAGAAAATTAGATGCCAATTCGTATTCATACAACTCCAATGCCTCAGTGTCGCCATTGTTTAAACAACCCAAGAAATAATCTATCAATCCATTGCACAGGTTAGTAGAGGAATAACAGAAATGCAATAGAACCTGAAATGCATTGAAAAGACAATCTCCTACAATATATGAGAATGCATCCAATCTAAAAAGGGCATTGCTATGAAATACCTCATTGGTGATGTCATGTGTAATGGAGTCTGTATCTATCTCATAGGACTCAACATGTATTATTTTTTCATCTCTTAAACTGTGATTTTCAAGTTGTTTCTTAGCTATTTTTAGTTTATATGAAAACAAAGAAAAGAAAAAACAAAAAAAGGAAAAAAATAAAATAAAATAGAAAAATACAAGCACAGAATTGTGTACCAATCCCGCTATGTATCCTTCAACCTTATTCTTGTCAAATTCAATCCCCCCTAATCGCCACATCATATGAAAAAAAAAAACGTATAGTGAACAATGAACCAAACAGAAGAGACAACACAAATAAATAACACCATAAATTTGCTGAGAAAAAAGGCCAAGTATTCAAGGTATATCATTTTTGAACCTATTCATGTCGTGCATCCTACAAGCTTCTCAGAGGCAAAATATGCTTTGCAAGACAGAAAGGACAGGACAAAGGCAATATGTGGACGCAATTTTTGACTCAGAGAATAAAAGACCCTGGAAGATGGTTGCCCCCTTGTGACAACTCTAAATTCGTTTTCTAAACCCCTTTGCATTTCCTTTTTGGAAACAACTATGGCATGATATACAAGATGCATAAGTTGGCATATGTGATTGGAAGGGAACAACCTGGAAAATATGCACAAAACACATGGTTTCTAGGAACAAAAAATTAGAGGAGAAAATCTGGTTTTCTTTTTTATATGTCACCACGGCTGCGACAAAGGTGGGTTCTATATAGAACATTGACGTTCAAGAAGAAGGAAAATATTATGGTCGGAACATTCACACAAAAGGATGTTCTGCAATAGAATTTTGAGGTAGGGACCCCTACTATTGAAAATTCTTGCTTGCAAGGTGCAAACAACAAACAGAGAAAAAGGAATAGCACTGAAATGATGGCACATAAACTTACCCGTCAACAATGGATGACATAAGCACATCTCCAAAACTTGCAAACCACAACAACAGGTCCAACAACTTGTAAAGTTGAAGAACAACAAACCAGTGAACAACCACGAAGAGGTCCAACTGCAATTGGAGGACCTCAAATTTGCAAAGTTGAATCAAACAAAAACAAGCAACATCGAACGAACCAATGAACAAGAATCAACTAGTGAAGAACAATATTGCCCAATTTCATTGCAGACAACACTGTATCAAAAAATGGAACGAAACCGTATTGTAACACATTTGCACAATAAACATTTAAGGCTGCGAGACCTGTTAGGTAAACACTTAAGATTGTTAGAACCGTCGAAGGCCATCGCGTTGTGCAAACATTTAAGAAATAATGTAGTGTGGCAGGCCTGTTTACGTATACAACAATGATAAAGACTCTCAAAGTACGCAACAATAAAGAAAAATCAAACATAATAATAGTAACAAAAAAATAAAAAATAATAACAATAACACATAAGACCTCAAATCTATTATCCAATGACATCATGACATATATGCTTTCTTTTATTATATAAATAATAAAAAATAATGTTTTTAGTTCTGTAGCTTGAACAATAGAAATTATGCAAAAATTTGTAGTGAAACGAAAAACTACTATAAAGTCAACGAATTATCAATCACTATAAACTTTGGATATCTAAACATTTCAGTATGAAAGTACAAATTCAAAAAGTACAGTAGATGATAAAAATCTTGGATATGGCAACATATCATTCATTGGGAGCGTAGCTGGCAATAAGACCTCAAATCTATTATCCAATGAGATCATGACATATATGGGTTACACAATAAAGTGGTAACCTAGAAGAAATGGAGAGCATAATAAAGCGAGTACATCAGAATTTGAAGACTACCCAGGATAGGCAGAAACACTATGCAGATAAAAGAAGATCAGAACGAAGCTTCAAGGTTGGAGAGCCAGTGTTTCTTAGAGTCAAGCCAAAGAGGAGCCGTTAGACAAGGAGTAGTTCTCCAACTGACCTCATAAAGAAAGGAGTCGGTCTAAGCTATGGGAATTCCCTCCGTAAAACTTAATTATATAAATAATAAAAAATAATGTTTTTAGTTATGTAGTTTGAACAATAGAAATTATGCAAAAATTTGTAGTCAAACGAAAAACGAATATAAAGTCAACGAATTGTGAATCGCTATAAACTTTGGACATCTAAACATTTCAGTATGAATAGTACAAATTCAAAAAGCACCGTAGATGATAAAAACCTTGGATATAGAAACATATCATTCATTGGGAATAGTGTAGATGGCAATAAGACTTCAAATCTATTATCCAACCAGATCGTGACATATATGGGTTTTTTTATTATATAAATAATAAAAAATAATGTTTTTAGTTATGTAGTTTGAACAATAGAAATTATGCAAAAATTTGTAGTTAAACGAAAAACTAATATAAAGTCAACTAATTGTGAATCACTATAAACTTTGGATATCTAAACATTTCAGTATGAATAGTACAAATTCAAAAAGCACCATAGATGATACAAACTTTGGATATGGCAACATATAATTCATTGGGAATAGCGAAGCTGGCAATAAAACCTCAAATCTATTATTCAACCAGATCATGACATATATGGCATTTTTTATTATATAAAAAATAATGTTTTTAGTTCTTTAGTTCGAATAATAGAAAGTATGGACAAATTTGTAGACAAACGACAAACTAATATCAAGCCCTCCATGCTATAGTCCCTCTACGCCTTCGGCAGGGACTAATAAGATCTGCCCAAATTGAATTCAAAATCTGAAAAGCCTTAAACTATATTCTTTGTTGAAAATTTGCATTATATATGGCCTACTAAACAATAATAAGAAATGCGAACATCGAGTTCAGAATCTGAAAAAACTTCCACCAAAACTAGTTACGAAAACCTGGTATAAAAAGGCCTTGTGTTTTGGTTTGACTTCAACACAAAACCTTCATCTCACATACCTTCATATATATATATATATATATCCCTGTCCATCCCCGGATGGGGTGTTCTCTAGACCGCCTAGAGAAACTGTGGATGTGTGCATGCCAACGCCAATCACGAGGGAATTGTTGGACACCACCTCGTACTTCACCCACTTCCCTTCTAAAAACACTTGGAATCCATCGTGTCTGGAAGTGGAAGTATGTTAGGAGTTAATAAAGAGGGCATCCTTAGGTGACGATGAGCTAGGTAATGATGTTTCCATTATTCCTCTTAATGCTCTCATTGCAAATGAATATCACCTCCAGATGGACTCTATCAGTTCACATCGAGCAAATGATGAACCCAGATGATCACAATTTGAAGAAGGCGATCATTATAAAGAAAGGGGAGATGGACGTAGGGCTAGATCCTCCCATTCTAATGAAAGAAGATAGGGTTCACTCTATACTTGCACCTTGACTCGGCACATGTTAGGAGAATATTGATGGATGCTCAGGTTCGAGTTATGATTACAAGCCTGTAGAGGATGATGCAAACTCAAGCTCTTATCTATTCGTCTCCAATGAAGAATATGTATAAGGTTGGAAAGGAGAGTGTAGAGACGACTTGGAGGATCCTTTTAAGAAGGTATTAGGCCTTTTTTGCTACAATTCTAGATAACATTGTCTCACATTCTATCTCTCTTCCTGCTCTATTTCGTCTTCTCCCATTGTCTGCTCATAGAATTATGGCATCCTGAGGTAGCAAACTTGGTCATCCTGCAGCCACCCAATCCCGTGTTACCAAAGATGCCAAAGCTGCAACATAATTCTACTCTGACACTATCCCCGAAGCAACTAAATCTGTCATGCAAGCCCTGGAGGGGAAGCTCGTCTTCTTCGTGAGTTCAAGGAGGCCGATTGTTGGTCACAATAATTGCTTATTTAATTAAACAATCAAGTGATACATAAATTGTCAACCCAGGGAAGTCTGTTTATTTCAAAGGTAACCACGCACTGTATATGCTCAATCTCAAAAGAAATCTAGAGTTGTAGTAAAAATACATTAATCACACCTTGCCTTGAATAAACTGAAGTTTTAACTTGAATTACAGGAAATCAACCTATCTATTGCAGATTTCAAAGTCTAAAAAAATGATTATCCAAAGAATCCTGGATTACATTAAGAAATAACAACCTAGGAAAGAAATCCTTCAAACCACTGCAAAAGGAAAGACCAACTATCTTGTAACAGAGAACAGGACCCTATTCCCCAAGCAGGAATCTTCAACACCTATTTCTAATCATCACACTTTCATGAACTCATTTCTAATTGAAATGATTGACACACACTGAAGACTAACTACCTCTTAACAGAGAACAGGACCCTATTCCCCAAGCAGGAATCTTCAACACCTGTTTCTGATCATCACACTTTCATGAACTCATTACTAACTGAAATACTTGACACACACTGAAGGCTAACTATCCCTTAACAGAGAACATGACCCTATTCCCCAAGCAGGAATCTTCAACACCTGTCCCTGATTATCACACTTCCATAAATTCACCAAACAGGATTGCTAACTAGAATGATTATCAGTTACCCAAGCATAAATTATATGAAAACAATGTAACAACTAGTAAAGCAGAGTTTCAGCAAAACAGACTTCAGTAAAGTAGTGTTTCAGCAAAACAGAGTTCAGTGAAGTAGTGTTTCAGCAAAACAGAATTTATTCAAGGCATAAATAGAAATAACACTAACACACTACAAAGCTAATGGGTGAACCTTGTGAAGAAGGTGGGCCCTCCCTTCTCACAAGATTCCCCTGAAACGAGAGGAACTGGAAAGAAATTCTCAGAACAATCTTTTATTCATCTGTCAACTATATCATATTACAATGTCTGAAGTAAAATACGTCTTTCTCTGTAAATTCTTTCTTAGCCAAGAAGAAGATCCTCTCTAATGATGATTTCCTCTTATTTAAAGAGGAGAATCCCCTCGATACAATTTTGATCATCAAATTACATGTGTGCATCTGAATCCTATTATTAGTTAGATCACATCTCTATACTGGAGTAGGATATCATGGTCTCCCGTAACATAATGCTATTACAATAGTTGAAAATGTGCTCAGTGGGGTGTTGTTGTTACGGCTGGAGTAACAACTTCTTTATTTGTCTTCTCATTACTGTTGTTGTATGCTGTTTCAGCATCGCAAATCGCGGGTTGTTTCTGCAATGGGATTTGCGTTCTGACTGTTTCAGCACGTGGTTATGCAACAACGATGGTTAATTCTGGCTCAAGGTGTGACTGTTATGGTCAATGTAACAGCTTTGTGTTGCTATTTCAGCATCGTAGACCAAGGAGGGTGTAACAACTTCTTCTGTGTGAGTTGTTGTTTCAACATCGTAGACCACAGAGAGTGTAACAACTTCTTCTGTGTGAGTTGTTGTTTCAGCATCGTAGACCACAAAGAGTGTAACAACTTCTTCTGTGTGAGTTGTTGTTTCAGCATCGTAGTCCACAGACTGTTTCAGCCACAGGGTTTGCATGCTTTAACTGTTTCAGCAATAGGCCTCAATGCTAATCTGCAGTTTGAACTGTTTCAACACTTATACATTTCTGATCAACGGTTAAGTACGAGAGTAATGTAAAATTATATGCAAAATAGATTAAACATATAGTAAAGAGAAGAGAGGTTATATACCTTTGGAGAGATAGGGTAAGGTGATAATATAAGTTTAAATATGAGTAGAAAAAGGGTGTAATGGTAGCAAAATGTGTGAGCAAAAAGGTACATTGTAGGGTCCTAACATCAGGGTTCATTCGTCGTTGGCGTTGGCAGATCGGTCGACAATCTTCCTTGATATATATACGATGAGTACATAATTCAGGGGAGATTCCTTTCATATCTGTATAGTCCCAAGCAAATGCTTCTTTATGTTCAAGAAGTAACTTCATTAATTGTTGTGTTTCAGCATCTGTCAGGTTGGGGTTTATGTTCAGTGTTTTGCCAGGTTGAATTTCTATTGGTATACTTTTAGAGGAGATGGTGGCTGATGTTTGAGGTGGGTTTTCAAAGTTAAGGTTTTCCTGGTTATCTGACTCCAAAAGTGCAGCTAGCTGGTTGTGAGTTTCTGGAGTCACGGAGGAGGGTTCACAAATAAAATTATTAATTACTTCATCCTTGGTGCCATCTTTAAGGCTTAAGGCTTGTTCGATAGTCAGGATGGGTTGAGTAAGTCGATCATCAAAATCTACCCATACATAATTATCATTATTGATCAAGGGTGTAGCATGAGGGTAGAGGGTAAGCTGTTTAGTCTCGTAACCATTGGAAATTGTCATTGAACCTGATCTACAGCTGATAAAAGCATCCGTTGTGGCTAGCCAAGGCCTGCCCAAAATTAGAGGGTGCCCCCCCAACTTTGTTTTAGGTTGTAATACCACAAAGTCAGCTGGATAATTCCAGGATTCCACTGAGATAATTAGGTCTTCAATGACTCCCTCCAGTTTTATTGTGGAACGGTCAGCTAATTCTAGGATAGTTGGGGTGTCTCTGATTTTATTCTACAGTTGTAACAGTTGTGAGGTTTCTAGAGTCATAATATTGATAGCTGCACCTAAGTCTACCAGGACTCGAGGGATTATCGTTTTTCCAATTTGTATTGAGACGGTAGGGTGGTCGGGATCACCATATTTAACTGGGGGAACTTTACTTGACATTAGTGCAGACAAGTCACCCATGACATGGACTGTGAGGGGATCCTTAATTTTCCTACCAGGTTTCTTAACACAAATGTCTTGCATAGTCCTGGCATAAATTGGTACATCTCGGAGTGCTTGTAATAGAGGGATTTTGACATAAAGATTTTGTAATTCCCCTAGAATATTAAAAGTAGGTGGCTCAGGCGTTTTAGTCAAAGCTAAACGCTCAGGAAATGGTGGTTTTGCTATTTCAGCAGCAGTGTTAGAGGATGATTGTACCTCTTCAGGTACATCATGCTCTTTTGTTTCCTCTTTATCAGAAGAGGTAACATCAGCTATGATGGGTTCTACTATTCTCCCAGATCGTAAATGAATATCATTGCATTACGCAGGGAGAAGAGAAAATGTAGGCTAGTTATGAATATCAATGCACTGCACAACTTTATTATTGGGGTTAGGGTTAGGTTGTACAGGTAGTTGGGGTCTCATCATTTGATTGTTTGGTGGAGTACCTGATGGTAAGGAGAGTGGTTGCAGAAATTGTGATTGAGGTAATTGATTTGGGAATAGGGGTTGTTGTCCTCTCCAATTTGGATTCCATTGGTTCAGATAGGGTTGTTGTTGTTGGGGAGGCCAAGGAGTCCACATTGACGGATCAACAAAGGGTGGGTTAGTTTGTTGCATGGGTGGGTAATTCATTTGATTTAGGTATTGCATTCGATTATAGGGAGGGTAACTCATTTGATTGAAAGAAGAACAGTTATTCCAACGATTAGAAGATGTATATGGCATATTAGGATTCATACCTTGTCCCCGCAATTGCCATTGCTTTCTCTGTGTCAACATATAGACAGCTTCAGCTTCTTCATCAGTTGGTTGTAATGCTGCCTTGATTCCTGGTAGAGAAGGACATTGTTGAGTTTCGTGATCTTTATCACAGATGGTGCAGATTGGCATTTTGTCCAATGGACATTCCCTTCATGGGTGCTTGTCTCTGCATTTAGAACAAAAGATGGACATAGCTGCTTCTACTTCTGCTTGCTTATTTTGAATCTGCAGGGTGTCAATTTGTGAGGCAAAAGAGCTTAACATTTTAGTTTTAAAACCTTCAAGTAAATTACCTATTTCGGCTCTTGTTGCTCCCCCACTGGCTGATTTTTGGACACTTGAAAATGTGGTATCCCTGTTATTTGATCTATTTCTTGAAGCTCCTGTTGAACATCTTTTACATAGGTTAACAATCTCATCATATGATTCTTTAGATATGTCCCCTTTTCCAAGCATATTCAACATATCTAGGCAGTCATCCCTTACTCCTTTTAGTAATATTGTTTTAAAAATATCTTTACTTACATAAGGGTGACTGGATCTTTGTAGATTGTATTGTAGTCTTTCTACAAAGTCCTCCAGATTTTCATCCTCTTTCTGTATCATCTTAAATAGTTCTTCCCTTTTTTATCTTGTTCGGCAATAGTCCTGGTATTTATGCAGGAATTTCTGTTTCATTTGATCCCATGTTGTGATTACATGGCCTCCAAGACTCATGAACCATCTTAGTGCATTTCCTTTCAATGTTGTTGGAAATAGCTTTAATTTTTTAGCATTGGAAATGTAATCATAAATTCTGCATAATATGTCAAACTCAAAAAGGAATTCATCAGGATCCTCTGAAGACAAACCATGAAAGTTAGGTAGTGCTGAGAGTGGAATGTTCTTCATGGGGGCTACCCCTCTAGGAAGATCACCAATAGTAAATCCTAATGTGAAAAAAGAGTTTTCATCATTTACCTCTCTTTCAGGACCTGCCTGTTCTTCATGATGCAATTCTTCATTGTACTCATCCATGTTTTCTTCTGTTTGTTCCCCTGTTGCACTTGCTCTGTCTTCAATGTTTCCTGCTGGTTTCTCGACTGTCTCAGGACTCCAAACCTCTTTCCCCGTTTCAAAGTTTGCTTGAAATGAAGGTTGGGATTTTGGTTTTCGAGAGTTTGGTCATTGAGCAACAGATTTAGACTTTGATATAATCTCGTCAATATAAGTATTTCTTTCTCCACTTCCTCTACCCCTACCACCTATAGGGTCAGTGTCTTTGGGGTCTCCGCATCCTCTCATGCAATCTTTATATCTGAAAAATCATAAATGCTTTTGAAATCTATAATTACCTTCCCCGACAACGACACCAAAATGTTGGTCACAATAATTGCTTATTTAATTAAACAATCAGGTGATACATAAATTGTCAACCCAGGGAAGTCTGTTTATTTCAAAGGTAACCACGCATTGTATATGCTCAATCTCAAGAGCAATCTAGAGTTGTAGTAAAAATACATTAATCACACCTTTCCTTGAATAAACTGAAGTTCTAACTTGAATTACATGAAAGCAACCTATCTATTGCAGAGTTCAAAGTCTAAAGAAATGATTATCCAAAGAATCATGGATTACATTAAGAAACAACAACCTAGGAAAGAAATCCTTCAAACTACTGTAAAAGGAAAGACCAACTATCTTGTAACACAAAACATGACCCTATTCCCCAAGCAGGAATCTTTAGCACCTGTTTCCGATCATCACACTTTCATGAACTCATTGCTAATTGAAATGATTGACACACACTGAAGACTAACTACCTCTTAACAGAGAACATGACCCTATTCCCCAAGCAGGAATCTTCAACACCTATTTCTGATCATCACACTTTCATGAACTCATTGCTAACTGAAATAATTGACACACACTGAAGGCTAACTATCCCTTAACAGAGAATAAGACCCTATTCCCCAAGCATGAATCTTCATCACCTGTCCCTGATTATCACGCTTCCATAAATTCACCAAACATGATTGCTAACTAGAATGATTATCAGTTACCCAAGCATGAATTATATGAAAACAATGTAACAACCAGTAAAGCAGAGTTTCAGCAAGACAGAGTTCAGTAAAGTAGTGTTTCAGCAAAACAGAGTTCAATAAAGTAGTGTTTCAGCAAAACATAATTTAATCAAGGCATGAACAGAAATAACACTAACACACTACAAAGCTAATGGGTGAACCTTGTGAAGAAGGTGGGCCCTCCCTTCTCACAAGATTCCCTTGAAATGAGAGGAACTAGAAAGAAATGCTCAGAACAATCTTTAATTCATCTGTCAACTATATCATATTACAATGTCTGAAGTAAAATACGTCCTTCTCTGTAAATCCTTTCTTAGCCAAGAAGAAGATCCTCTCTAATGATGATTTCCTCTTATTTAAAGAGGAGAATCCCCTCGATACAATTTTGATCATCAAATTACATGTGCGCATCTGAATCCTATTCTTAGTCAGATCAAATATCTATACTGGAGTAGGATATCCTGGTCTCCCGTAACAGAATGTTATTACAATAGTTGAAAAGGTGCTGAGTGGGGTGTTGTTGTTACGGCTGGAGTAACAGCTTCTTTATTTGTCTTCTCGTTACTACTGTTGTATGTTGTTTCAACATCGCAAATCGCGGGTTGTTTCAGCAATGGGATTTGCGTTCTGATTGTTTCAGCACGTGGTCACGCGGCACTGATGGTTAATTCTGGCTCAAGGTGCGGCTGTTGTGGTCATTGTAGCATCTTTGTGTTGTTGTTTTAGCATCGTAGACCAAGGAGGGTGTAACAACTTCTTCTGTGTGAGTTTTTGTTTCAGCATCGTAGACCACAGAGAGTGTAACAACTTCTTCTATGTGAGTTGTTGTTTCAGCATCGTAGACCATGGAGAGTGTAACAACTTCTTCTGTGTGAGTTGTTGTTTCAGCATCGTAGTCCACAGACTGTTTCAACCATAGGGTTTGCATGTTTTAACTGTTTCAGCAACATGCCTCCATGCTAATCTACAGTTCGAACTGTTTCAACACTTATACATTTATGATCAACGGTTAAGTACGAGAGTAATGTAAAATTATATGAAAAACAGATTAAACATATAGTAAAGAGAAGAGACATTATATACCTTTGGAGAGATAGGGTAAGGTGATAATATAAGTTTAAATATGAGTGGAAAAATGGTGTAATGGTAGAAAAAGGTGTGAGCAAAAAGGTACATTGTAGGGTCCTAACATCGATGAGGTGGAGGAAGAAGTTGGGAGCTTGATTATGGATATGGCTTGTACCAAAACCAAAAATTCCATATTCTTTAGCACGGTTGAACTCTATTGGCACACTAAAACTTTGGTAGCTTTCGGGTTGTTTTCCAAAGATGAGGATTTCAGATTTTGGGAAGCTAAAGGATGCATGGAAGCTCTAGAGATTCAAAACGCTTATATTATGAAGATTCTCTTATGGATGGTGAATCGGCTTGGTGGGACCTTCACTCCCCCAAAACGACACTACTACTATGGTCCAAAATCTTTGAATGTTGTTGCCCAAAGGAATGCTTCTGCTGCCACTCACCCACGGGTTTCTCATGATCATTGATGCAAGATGTTTAGGTTTTGGTTTATCTTTTTGTCTCTGTTATCTAGACATTTATAAGCTAGTTGCAGTTAGGCAGAGGTATAAGCTAGTTGCAGTTAGGCAGAGGTATGAACATGTTCAAACAAATATTTTTTAATCTTTAAAACACATGAACAACTTATTGGCCTGATTTCTCCTTAGGGGCAGGCTTTTTTTGGTTTCCTAGAGGCTGTCATGGTCTCCTAGGGTTGGATCTATTATGCTCTCTCTATATATTCTATTTATAGTTAATGCAATAACTACTTACCAACAAAACAAAACAAAACAAAAGGTATCCCTGTCCATGAAATTTATTCAATTGAACTTTAT
Source organism: Picea abies (assembly GCA_900067695.1). NCBI lineage: Eukaryota > Viridiplantae > Streptophyta > Pinopsida > Pinales > Pinaceae > Picea > Picea abies. The sequence continues at coordinate 21,844 of CBVK0100228323.1, forward strand.
AGTTAATGCAATAACTACTTACCAACAAAACAAAACAAAAGGTATCCATGTCCATGAAATTTATTCAATTGGGATGAAAGTAGAGCATAGCAGGTATTTTAATTTTCTCTAAATTGAGTGAAAAAATAAAGTTAATCAAATATGGACCTTACCTTGAAGTGACCTGACCTTCATTGCTATCATTCTCCTAGTTGCTCCATTCATCTTATTTTGTATTGTCGGCTTCATCAAATACATGAATGATACAAACCAGTGACAGATCCATAGCAAGTTTCATAAGTTGGTTTAAAGCTAAAATGCAGTTTGCAAGTTTGATTCTTCTATGATGCAACACATCAATTATCTTATATATTTTTGTTGAAAACTAGCCAAGCTCCTCTGGTAAGGGCTTAAACATTTTTCACATTCATATCTGCCAGGTTTATCATCTGCATTAATAGAGAAGGAAGAGCTCAAATATGAACAACTACCACATGATTTACTAGAACTCATCAATAAAAAAAGGGTAACATGGAGTCAATCTTAGTAGAGAAAACAATAATCCCAGTGTTGATCATTGTCAGGAAGCAAATTGCTTCCATCTTGTAGTTTTCATGGATAAAATGCTTCATTTGATAATGTTTTTGCTTTTTGTATGCTTAAGAAGGGATTTTAGCTTGCATTTTCTGCACATTTACAAGACATTGCACGTCTGGCTTCCCTCGAGGCATATACATTTTTGTTTATGTCTTGAATATGTGTAGTTTAGGGTTCCATGATGCATGCCAAGAAGGGACAAAGGGCCAGTGGACAGATTTGAGCTGAGGAAAGGTTTTAGGCTCTCAACTTATCCTCTATATTGGATTTGCCATTCCATTGTCTGAGATATCATGCTTTCCAATCTCATGTGCACTTCTTTTACTGTTGTCTTTGTATGCTTTTGCTCACTTGGACCTAAACTTTATTGATTAAACTATAATCATCAGTTAAAGATTTGCAAAACAACATCCCAAAGTAATCAGTTAAAGATTTGCAAAACAACATCCCAAAGTAAAACTGTTTTTTTCATTGGAAGAAGACCTTCTTCATGTCAAAAAAGTAATAAGTGAAGTACAGTCCTGGGTGACTTTGGCAAAATAAGTACCCCAGAATTGGCTTCTAAGGGGAAGGAAACCTGCCCTTCACAATGCATTTCTTGAAACTCCATTAAAAAACCAAAAATGAAGGAAATAATGAACTAACAACTCCAAAACAACAATATATAATCCTTCAAATGTATTAAACAACAAAGTACTAAACAATACTAACACTCCCCATGAAACAACTTTTGGGGATCTATTTCTCAAGTACAATACCAAAGGTTACCAACTAATTTTGACAGTTCTTAGGATGACGTCTGATAAAATACTCGTTCCAAAACCTGCTTTAATCTTACATTTAGATAATTATATGATAATGGAAAAGTTTCTCAGCGATTAGAAACCTGTGGAGACATGGAAATACGAAATACAACAGTGCATTTTCCTGCTAAGTAAAATCTTGTACACAATGATGGAAAAAGCAGGCCAACGATCCCCTGGAGAAAGGAATGCAACTAAATGATATAAATAGACTCTGGCAACCACGAAAAACAATGACTTTCCAGGAAGCACTTTCTACCCCTTTTTGAATCCATCTATAGAAAAACACACTTTCTTGGACAAGGGATTGATAGAAGATTCTGAATAAAAACATGCTATATTTCACAAAAGTTTGCATGCTTTGGGATCAATGTACAATTCAATTTCTACACTTGAAGTATATTAAAGTGCAATGGAGATGCCAGGCTTTAACAAGTGATATCATCAATAGTGACCCTATTGATTGCCCCATTTTTAGCAGGTCGTCCAGTACCCCACTTTCCCTCTGATTCTACAGGCTCCAAAACAATTACACCCCCATCTGCAAGCCCAAGAGAAAATTGGTTTGGCTCATACGGATGAGCTGCAACAATAAGTGAGTATACAGTAAATCTGCACAAATAGTTTTGCCGCAAGTAGAAAAAGTTAGAGAAAAGGTTCTTGAAACTGTCATTTTTTTTTAGATACATGCATATTCACGTGAATGCAATTCCCATGTTATATTTCTATTGATAAGTTGCATACACCAGACTTATGATACAATAACCAACAGATAACTCCTACAATGCAGTGGCTGACTCAGTGTAATTTCAACGAGAGATAAACACAACTTACACGACATTATGAGAAAGATAAGCAGAGGCAAAAATTATGCACCGTAGCTTAAGCATTTCAGCATGAAAAACTCCAACATCACCATCACAAAAGCATGCATATATTAACTGACTATCAATGAGTATGTAGCGTTTGACATTGGAGCAGAAAGAGATTCTTGTATCTTTGTAACAATCCCATCCCATCAGCATTGACTAGGATCTTGATACCAGTGCCACAAGTTGGAATAGCTAGCAAGGATCCATCCTTATTGAATTAGAGGTAGGGACTAACCTATAAAAAGAAGTACACACAATAAGTGTTAAAGTCAACTAAGATGTATATACCCTAACCACCTTTAGATTTAACCTGTGACTTACGAGGAGGAAACACACGTTCTTAACCATTAGGCTCACATATATACATATAAGAAACTCCTACATCATTTATGAAAAAATCCAATAATATAACAATACAAAAATGACAAATATTCAATTAGGATATTTTCGAGGATTATCTCAATATTATCAATGTTAATGTTCTTTAGTCTTGAGTTTTCCAAAATATCATGAATTAGTAGGTGTTTATTAATAATTACACACACAAAGTACTTGTGTTCTAATTTAGGCTCAGTGTTATTATGATGATGAGGATGATTAACATCCACTAAAACTAAAATTGGTCTATTACACCTTAAGAAAGGTAAGAGATCACTTGGATTTTTTTAGAATTTAATTTTCGTGCTCCAAAAACATTAAAAGCATAGTTCCAAGATCATTATAGTTTTGATGACTTAGAAGGTTAGAGAGGTCAATATTGTGACAAATATTTTGAAATAATGATCTAATTTGAGTACACTCAAGGCAATCTAAGAGAAAATGTGTTTCATCTTCAACCCTCTTAGTGTCACAAATATGACAAATTTTTTCGTCCCACTGTTTTGGAAATTGTCAAAAGCTGGATCTCACTATGAAAATTTTATTTTGCCCTCTAATTCTTTATCACACCACAAATTATCTTTTAATCTAGATGTAATTTGGTGTGCTGTCTTGGCCGTGGCCCCATAGAAGATATGTTTTTATAAGCATTTCACACCAAAAGATATGTTTTTGTAAACATTTCACACCAAAACTTTTTATAAACATTTCACACCAAAACGCATTAGCAAAATATTTATGTAAGGAGGACATATCATTTTACCAAAAAATAAGCTTGTGGCTGCTGGGATTCGAGCCCAGGTGTGAGATCGGAAGAGC
>CBVK0100228324.1:0-25291 GCA_900067695.1 Picea abies
CTCTTCCGATCTCACTTACACATAACATTTAATTATATCATCCAATCAAAAAATTAATAATATTTCATATGAAATATTAAATACTAAAAACATTATAAATTTAATAATCAAATTATTAAATCCATTGTAGATTTGAAAACATAAAAGTAAGTAATTAAAGAATAAAACATGTATAATATATCACTCTATGTTGTCATCGCCTTGATTATCTTCCTCTCTTGGCATGATAACGCTATTGTTCACAAAAATATGTTTTTATCTGGGGTCACGTCTTAATACAAACCACCAATCCCTATACTACACATATGGGTTAAAACACACTTGGTTGCAGTGTTTTGGGAAAACATAAGGCTCCTTAGCTTCATCCCACATCTTTTTAGAGTTGATACATATCATCCCACTATGACAATATTCTGATCAAAGGTGTCCCGTCACTTGCACCTAAAAATAACACATTGGAAAGAAGAGAAGTCCACTCAAATGATCTCTTGTATCTTTCCAACGCAATCTAACTTCCCATGTATTATGTTTTGATCATTGTGGTTATCACGACTGGATTGGTCAAACTCAAATTCCACTCCACAGTCTTGTGTCATGTGTCTGTCATCGATATCCTCTATGCGAAAATGATGTCCACATGTCCACATATATGGAAACAAATGCACCTATAAAAAATTGAACAAATCACAGTGTCAATATGTGTCTAATAACCCAACCATTAAAATATAAAATAATATAGATGTACTTACAATTCAAATGTGCATTACAACATTAAAAATGTACACAAAGAGATTATTATCAAGTTGTTGCAACCAATTCCTATGTTTAGTGCATCCTCTTCTTCACGTGGGTAACAACCAGATGCACCATATTTCTCTTTGACTTGGTCAACAACCCAACTATTGGGGAATATAATTGGCATATTTTCTTTTAAATGATCAGGATAAGGCATACTTCTACCATTCAACCATCTGAATTCTTTCTTGTCACTTTTCCATTTCCTCCTATTCTATTCATACAATGCGACCCATGACTGTGTTGAGTCTAAATTGTAAAGAACGAATTTGTTGATGGAATCAATTTTTGAATTCGCTGATGTATTCATGAAATCAAACCAACATATAGTACATATGAGATCATGAAAATATACATTATGAAATTTAGTGTGAATAGTTACTGTGTAGAAATTTGACAAATGACAAGTCACTTACTCTTTATCAAGAACATTTTTCCATTCTTTTGGAGAAGCTCCCCTTCTCTTTTGTCTTCATCCCTTTCATCATCCCAAATCACTACACCTAGTGTGTTGTCGATCTGCTTGATGTACTCACTGGCATAATAGAAATACTTATATGATATGTACCCCTCTATCATATACCCCTCACGTTTTTCCCTTTGACGAACAAATCCTTTCAATTTATTCATGTACCTCTTTAAGAAGAACATCCAACGACAGGAGACTACCTCGAATAACTCAACCTAATATACTAGTTGAATTAGAAGATGAACCTGCAAGTCCATGAAAATCAACGGTAGTTCCTTCTCAAACATACAAACAATCTCATTTATCTCTTGATGCGACTGTGGAATGCTATCCATATGAATCTCCTTTGATGTGATCTAACATACAAATGAATTTAATTTATGTATGGCACATCTTAGGTTCTGGGGGAAGTCATGGTTCACACACCCATGCACAAGTAGAGGATAATTACACTACAAATTAAACACATACAAAATTAATTATGTTTTATTCCATGGCATAAAAATAAAAATTACAAATAACAAAATCATATTTTTGACATATGTCATACTTTTAGAAGGTTCAAATGGTCATGTGATTTCAACCCTGACAAATGGTCTTGATGCATAGAGAAGAAAAGTTGTAGGTAAGACCCATATAAAGAAGGCACCTTCACACCCACTATAACTTCCTTTTCCAAAGAAATATCTTCATTCCCAAAATCCATGGGACATCACCTTCTTTGAAAGACCAAGAGGGACCAACCTCTCCTCTACTTTTTTGTCTTGGCCAATGTTTCTTTTTATTTTTTGAAGAAATAAGATATCTCCTCATAGCCAATGTGTCACTTTCTTTCGATGATATGTGCCTCCATAAAGAATATGAAATATTTTTAAATATATGCATGGGATATAGTAAGTGGTAAATATTAAGATGCACCTAATATGGAAGATCATAAAATATAGATTTCCTTTTCATTCCAATGGGAAATTTCTCAACATAGATGTCGAAGAATTATGGATCATCAAACATAGTCTCTCCATTTAAATCAAACATTTATGTAATCTCTTTCTCTCCTCTCTCACATGCTCTAAGACATTTTTTTGGTGTCATTATTGCAGGCCTTTTGGTTCTCTCTAGTTTACCATTGAAAGAGGATGTTTCTCTTCTATAAGGGTCTTCTTCTGGGAGGAATACCCTCGAGCAGTCATACACTAGATTTCATAGGTTCTTGGACCACCTAGCTATCATAGAAGATCCAAAACATTTACATCCATGATAGCCTTTATTTACAAGACCTATGAAATTATTGTATACATAGCACGTTAGCATTTAAGAATAGAACGTCAATCACAACGAATTACATATGCAAATAAATATTGTTACATATATAAACAAACAAATAAACATGTTAATTATCAGAGAAAACTCCTAAGCCTGGATAATCATGTGTGGTGTAAGCATATATGCCATACAACATAAAACTCCTATGTTGTGATGGGTCTTGATACATCGTATACATGTATCCCTTCCTATAATTTCTTCAATTCATATACCAATGGTTGTAGGTAGACATCCATATTCTTCACTTGTCTTCTACCAGGGACTATAAGAGAGAACATAAGATGTTCACTCTTCAGAGACAACCATGGGGGGATATTGTTATTGATCACTACTATGATCCGAGCATAATAGTTGGTTTTTTGGAGGGAATATGGGTTCATGCCATCCATTTCTATGCTAAGTCGTAGACTTCGTACTTCAGCCTTGAATTTTTCTGGCCATGTATCCTTTGTATGCTTCATGGATATTGAACCTATTGGGATTCACATAACTCTTGACTCACCTCTATGTGAGGCATGCCATCCTTGCAACATATCTAATTCTTTGCAATGAAAGAGCCTTTGAATCCTTGGTATTATTGGCATGTGCCTAAATATATTATGAGGAGGACCATGTGATTTACCAATTTTATTTGATTTATGGTACCTTTTATGCCCACATTTTGGACATATCTCTTTGTCAGTATATTCTCATCTATATAAAATACAATCATTCGGACATGCATGATATGATATATAATCAACACCCACCATTTTCAACAACTGCTTTACCTCTTGGCAGTTACCGGGAAAACATTATCACTAGAAAGAACCTTATCTTTCAATAGCCTGTAATTAGTGGGAAATAGAAATGTACAAGGTCATCTAATGTTTATAAAAACAACCATTTCTAATGTTGATTGTGTGAAAGATTTCTCAAAATTAATATAACTCACTTGTTGATCAATTACCTCAAAATTGTCAGGAAACATGTGTTTGACATTCCAAACTTTTCTTTCAATTTGTATAGTAACATTGTTGTCCCGAGTTGGGTAGACTATGACCAGACACTAGGTCCAAAGAGAGGGGTGGTGGAAGCAGATTTCAGGCTTTCGAAAATGGTATCACTGATATGAGAATCATCCCCTATCTCATCATTCTGGAATGTGTCTAACAATATTGTCTCCATGGAAGTTGTATCCTGTAAGTAATCATCCATACCAACCTCTTTTTCTATTGTCTCCACTGCCAACTTATGAAGAACTACTATTGTTGTAGTCATTCCTAATTGGTGAATCTAGACGTAGTGGGAATTGAATAGGTGGTTGATTCAACCATTCTTGGTATGCTTTCTCTCTGAGTTGTGCTCTCATTGCAGCCTTCTCTTAGGTTGACATTGTTGTGGGGTGCAACGAAAGATGGTAGGTAGGTCACTCATAATCAAAATCCTAATTACAAAAATATTGAACATTAGTACACCAATCATATTAGTAAGCACAATGCAATAATTTTTTTGTTCAAATTACATTATACCAATAAATTATTACCATTGTCGAACCAGGATTGTGGTTGGAAGATGGAATGTCACAATTAGCAGGGTAAAGAGGTTTTCCATTTTCATATACTAACTTCTTGCGGTATGTTGCTCCTGATAAGACCTTCCAAGGTTTTTGAACTGGTACTGGAATATTTTCTACATCTGAACTTGATTCTAAATCAGGATCCTACAAATTTGGATACATTTTTATTTAGATTGGCATGGATAAAAAAAAAATCAATTAGATAATCGAAACATAAATAAATAAGTTAAACTTACTGGAGATGGAAAGGGAGAACTCCGCGATGGACTTTGAGAAATATGGAACAGGTTGGAATTTGAAGAATTGTCCATTTGATCATATTATAAGGTTTTTTCCATGCATTTCAACAAAATTAGAAAAAACATTTTATGTACATATCTAAAATAAATTTCAAGGACCATACCACAATCTGAGTTTGAATATAGTTTTGAAACCATTTTTTAAGAATAAGACGACATAAAACATAATATGTATATTGAAGTATTGCAAGTCATGTGAATTCATCTTGACAGATAATTTGAGATGAATATACTATTTTGTGTGCAAATAAAAGTTCAAATAACTTTAAAAGATTTTTTATGCGCTTGTAAACCACAAACACACCAGTACGCATATTAATAATAAGCACTGGTGCGTTGAAAAATTAACCACACCATGTTTCGAGATTTTGTTAATAAAAAACAATTATATGTTATCAGTGCATAATATAATATGGATGCATCGGTGTGTAATGTAGTATGGATGCTTTGGTGTGTTATACAAAATATGGAAGCATCGATGTGTCTGACATAAACGCATTGTCATGTCGATAAAGTTTAAAAAAATGCGCAATTGTTTTTAAACAATTAAAAAAAGAGCGAGAATTGAATTTCATAAAGACCTTTAAATACTAAAAATTTATTCATTGTTTCATTATTTTTCAAAAGATTACATGGGAGAGACTTGCAAGAGAGACATACAAAGGAACATTGTGGAGGATCATAATACTTTGGAACCACAATATTATTCAGAATATGAGAATTTGAAGGGTATGGTGATTCACTCTAAACCATTTTCATAAAGTTTTTTAAATATTAAGAAGCTATTCAACATTTTCATTATTTTGCCAAAATTCACAGGAGATAGATTTGGGAGACAAATCGGGGAGCAATTTGGAGTAGAATAATACTTTGGAACATCATAAATATTCAAAAAATTAGGGTTTGAAGGGTATGGTGATACACTCAAAACCCTACACAGTAAGAAATTTAAATTTTACTGTTGATTTTGATAATAATTTTTTTTACAAATTGTATTCATATTTGGATTTTAATTAAAATTCAAAAAACTAAGAAACAAAAATCATACTTTCCTTAAACCCTTGGTTTTTTTTGCTTACGTGAACGAAAAATTTCACCCTAGGGTTTAACTCCCTCTATCACTTCAGAATTAGGGCTTTTCATTTTAGGCATTTTAGATCTAATGGATTTGATTTTCTATATATAAGTGTTTGGCATGTGATGCAAATGGACCACTTATTGCATGAGATCCCAAACACAGTCGACCCTCTAAATTTTTTATTTTTTAAATAGTTTTAGATTTGACGATTTTTTTAAATGTTTTCCGATTTTCTGGTGTGCCATTTCGATAGAAACGCACCAGTGCATTTTTGTCTAAGGAGCACCGATAAAGCCAAGAACTTTTTTTTTAATTAAAAAATATGGTGCATAAAAAAAATATCACCGATGTTTTCTCATCTAAACAACACAAAAAATGCTATCACATAATTTTTTAAATTTTTCTTTTCATCGGAGTGTAATTTTTCTATTGTTTTTTTTTATGAATGTTTAATTTTTTTTGCTATGTTTTTTTTTTCTATTGTAGTCGTTGTGATGTCTTCTATATATATCACATTATTATAATTCAATTTTTTTTTTTAAATGAATTAAAATATTCTTTTTTTTTTTTGTATTGAACGCACCAATGCATTTTATGTAATAAACACACCGATGCTTTGTATTTAAAAAGCGCATCGGTTACAATGATTTTTTTCACTGAAAATTATGTAATTTATTTATAAAATATATTTAATAATTTATGTATTGAATGGTACAAGTTGTATATTGATAAAAAAATGAGTGAGAAGAGTTCAAACAAGAAAAGTTTTGGTCGACACAATGATGACACATCAGGAAAAACAAAAAAGGCAGGTTCTCTGTAAATTCTATACAAAATTAATATGGTTGAACTATATGTAAGTTTAAATAATATGCATTGGTTAGTGTGTGTCATGTAGGGCCACAAAATGAGGAAGTTCAATAAAATTATTTCTAATCTAATTGTAGAAGAGTGTAAAATCTTGATGGAAAAATTGCAGCCGGATGAATCAAGTGAATGAAAAAATATTATTCAATATGATTTTTTTGGGAGAATTTTCATTAATAATATACTTAGGAATATTACATGACATGTTTCAGACAATCTATTAATTCACATATGTTTAATGTTCTACAGGAACCAACAATGAGGGAACATAATGTCATCCTAAGAAAACAAAATTAATTAATGTCGAAGATGTAAATGATGATGAATTGGTCCTTAGCTCATCTAGAGTGGTGTTGAAGATTAATCAAAGGGGGGAATTTTTTCATAGAACTATGAGGGGTATAGTGGAACGAACGTATCAACAAAATTCTTCAAATTCATCTAATCATTGAATTTTTCTATTAAGTACAAATAATTAATTTAGCATTAAATATTAATTTTCAAATATTCTCTTACAAAAAAGAAAAGAAAATTGAACTCATTTTGCATATAAACTCGACGACAAGGAAGAAAAGAGTTGATGCAAAGTTTGTGAATAATTGTTATTTCCTTATAACAACTTTGGAAGGATTGATATACAACTTCATTCCAACTGAAAACATTTTTTTAAGTAGGGTGCACTGATACACCATTATTATTAACAATATGACTCGGATCTTCCACTTCAAATATACCAAAGGAACATTTGGACCTTTTGAGAAATAATTGATGATGAGAAAGCAGTTGTAAGACCTCATCTTTCTCACTTTGGGGGAGTTGTTTACATAATGGTAATATAGAAGATGCCCCTATAGGCCAATTTACAACATCATCAACAATATGTGTGATATGTTTTGTGTATGCAAATATTTTGGTTACTTCCATTGCTATGTATGTTGATCTATGCTCGCTTGTGTTTAAGATTTGTAACAATGTATTTAGACAATGTCTCTCTCTTGGAATACTAGCTCTTTGATCTACCTAGTCCTTTGATTCTCGAATAATGTGGGCATGATTATGGACTACTAGAGACTTTCTTGGTGGAGTCAAATTTTTATTGGATGTTTTTCTCATGTTCTAGACCTTGTGTATTTGTTTGAGGGTGTGTTGAGGAACTTATTGTTTACACATTAAAGTTATATTTCTTACTTTTTGAAATATTTCAAGCAACTTTGACCTTGATTTGACTTAATCCTTGGATATTCATTGGCCACTACATGTATGAGTCCATGGGCTATGTTAATTCTTAGAAAAGGGAAACTAATATTACCTTATTGAGAAGTGGAGGATTGAATGATTGTGACGCTAAGTATCTTAGATGATCACATCCTCAACCTTGTCTTGTATTCCTATGTAAGGATGGATTGAAAGATGCGTGAAAATTTCCCATTACCATTGTATGATCTGCAAAATGATAAAGGAAATATATTCATGATATTTTTAGTTAAAATACATTTATTTATACCATAGTAAATATGCATAGAAGCAATTATAAGAGTTTGTGTAAATTGTCTGCTTGATCATTAGTTAATTTATAGATATAGGAGCAATAAAGGATGGTGCAAATGCACATGAGGATGTCTAAATTCTTGGTCTTGATGATATGCAAAAAAATATCAACATACAAGTGAGCTCCATAAATTGGTTCTTGCAACAAAATACATATTTTACATTTCAGATTGTGTCATCCTTAGACCCTTGCCTTGAGACATGACAGAAGGGTTTTATCATATACTCAAGATATGTGACATATTAAGAGTTTCCCATCATGAGGGACACAAGAGAATTGTTTCTCACATTGATGTTTCTCTTACTCCTCTTATTTATCTTGTTGATTATAGTCATGTCACTCCTATTGATGGATGATGTTGTAGATAATCTGAATTGATTTATGAATGGTTGTTATTCCCATAGCATGTGCACTATTTAGGAAATACTATACCACATTTGTTCATATCAGGGGCTTTAAAATTAATTGCAAGTTGAACAATACATCACTTGGTAATAAGGTGGTGATAAGAGTATTTTAATATAAATATGGATATAGGCATGAGGGATGATCCCAAGTGGATCACTATATAATTTTCCATTTATTTTGGTACTTTTTGAGTGCAAAATTGGAGTTATTCGCTTATAAGACCCATTTCAATGGAAGGTCCCATTTTAGTGATTTGGGGCCATAAAACTCCCAAATATCATTTGGAGCACTAACTAATCATTTTTTGGGTCAAACCATTGCAGACAGAGTCCAAAGTCTCTTGAAAATGTTCTACACATTGATAGATTTCCAAGGTGCAAAGATAATCTCAATCATAGTTAGTATGAGGAATTTATACCTCTCACAAGTTTCCCCATGATGTTGAACACCATGGTACCAAGTGGTTTCAATGTCAAAAATGATTATTTATTCACGTGGAGCTAGTCACGTGTGGAATTTCAAGAATATTCTAAAGTGTAACATCCCACTCTACTGAGCACACTTTTATTGACTTATTTTTTTAGGACACTTACGTGCAAGTGATCCGGTTATGGTACATTATGATTTCATTTCGATTTTGGATTATACATGATGATGATGATATGTTGTGATTTATTATTATTTGATGTATATGTATTGACAGATTCTATTGACGGGTTTTCTTGACTGTGCAGGACACGTGATAGGTTATGGATGTTGATGGCATCAATGGACTTCCTTGGGATCCGGATTGAGTCAAGGAGTGAATTGTATTTTGATTGAGTATTTTTTTTATGCACTTGTGACATATGATTTATTTCAGTGCGATTCATATATATGGATTATTGACACATGTTTTATTAGTGGATGTAGGATTCACGATGCTTGCTAATCCGGCTCACATAAGGATTAGAGGGGCTATACACATAAACCAAACATTGAGGAAGAGGTGTGGTAGCGTCCCTATCATAGCCTACTAGCACTCTCATCGTGGCCCGAATGGTAGGTTGAATATTACATAGTTCGAGAGGTCCATGATATCATGAGGGCAGATTGAGATAGTCGCTCACAAAGATTCTAAGGAGTGCACAATAAGCCGGATTCCTTATTCCTTAGAGGCCCTTAGTCTCTCACAAGTTCGATCAAGTGGAGTGTTGACTCCAAGGGTTGGAGAAACTTACAAAACTAGTCAAAGGAAAGTGGCACCCTTGGAGAATGAAGATGTATCTTTAAGGGAACATCATGCAATTTAATCTTGCAATCTCTTGTTACTGTCTGATTTTATTTAATTGAGGAATTACACCTTTCTTGAAAGTGAAGTTCTGTATATCCACCCTTCTTAGATTATATTCATGAAGGAATTTTTGTTGGAATATCATTTAGGTGTTTTGTATTTTGTCTTGAGGATAATGATGTAGGTTTGATTGCATCCACTAACAATTTCACGATTCCATTATTGTGATATCTAAGTCTGCACAGTGGTAAAAGAGTCTATTAATGTTATGTTATCTGATAGTTTTCTCCATTTTTCTCAGTTCTGTAAATCCTGCATAACCACCACGACGTAGTGAGAGGATGTATCTACCAGATCGTTGGCAGATCTTATAGATAATATTATCTACCCCTATTGGAAATATTGTCATTCATTTGTTTTAATTGATGTCAATAGTCATAGTAAGCAAAGCAACAAGGTTAATCTTAGGAAGAAACAAAATCGGTAGAAGAACATCACCTTAAGGATGAAGAAATTCGTGATTATTGTTGATCATGATAGGATCAACAATGTTCCTATGATAAAATCTCAGGAAGGTTAGAAAACACAGAAATCAAGCTCAGAAGAGATGGCGCATTGAAACTCAGTAGGTATGGTGTGATAAAACGTAGAACAAATCAAGACCGTTGATATGAAACCGCCAAATCTACTATAGGAATGAATTGTGAAGATCAGAAGCAGAATTAAACTACTCGCTAGTTACAATCTCGCAATCCATCTAGATCATCAGATCTCATAGATTTAAATACCTACGACTGTGGTTGATTCAACAAAAGACCATCTTAAGTCAGATTAAATCGTAACCGTCGGATGCACAATTGCCAAATCTACGGTAGGAATAAATTGTGGAGATTGAAAGGAGAATTAAACATCACACTTGTTCCAATCCCACAACTATTGAGGACCGTCCGATCTTATAGCTTTGAATATTGACGGTTGTGGTTGACTCACCAACAATGCACAACTTCAAATTATGGAATTTGGGTGTCAAGTTAAATCACTCGCAAGTTTTGATTCAGCAATCATCGTCGACCATTAATCCACTTCAAAGAGTCCACATTGAGTGTTAGATCATCTCAAAGTGGAAGGATAAGATAAGAAGGGCTAAAAGGTTGATATTTTGATTAGTCGGATGCCCGTCAGCCGTCGGATTAAACCTTATTCCCATCAGTTATCGGATTGTGTTAAAGTGGAAGGACATGATAAGCTACAAGAATTGCAACGCAGACATATTGAGCCATCAATATAAGATCCTTATTGGACAAACATCCTTCACTTTGGATCTAAATATGTGAGGAACTTATGCTCCATCAGTTTGAGATTTGAAATACCCGGAGCCCTAAAATTCGAAGTGAATAAGGACCATCAGATTTGGAGGACATAACGAGGGTCATTGGATCTTGGTTTTTGGCCAGTAGACCACGTCGGAAAAAGGGCATAGTGGAAGACCATGTTAGAAGACCACATTGGTAGACCATGTCAGTAGTCTACATCAGCAAGGACATGTGGCACAGTCATAAAACGTGTTGGTTACTTATTCTTATTTCTTGACCATCTGATTTATTGACCAAGGTTTCATGTCTTTTGGGTTTCCAAAAAATCCTCTAAAACTATCTGCCCTCCTGGTAAACCAGAAGGCAACACAACACACAGAATGCATTGCGCAGTCTCACCCGAGATAGCTTTATGGGTGGTTGTAAGACTCAGGCGTTTATAGCCTAGGATTGAGTATGAGATAGGGTATTGTTACTCAGAGCCATCCACTATGAATTGTGATTCAAATATACTATTATTCGCAGTTATGCATTTATCTTCCACAATTTATTCCCTTAATAGCACAATCATAGTTAGCAATATATTAACTCATTCATTAAGAATAATAATTAAATGTTGAAAGAAGACAAAGATGTGCATGCATTCATCTCATTACATAGATATTACTATGGTTCACCCCCTCCTGGGATACGTCCACAAAGATTTGGCTCTTGGCTCTTTTATTATGGTAGTTCTGCATCTCCGGTGTTGTGCACTTACAATTCTCCTCATATGGGTAAGATCTATATGAGACAAACTAGATCATGCCATGCTCCATAGCCTACGATCTAATCCTCAGATCTTCCTTCTCTCCTTTGTTCTAGATCAACAACTTACAAAATATTTCCTAACAATATTACATAACACATCAACTTGTAGATCTCTAATACAAAACAACAAACTAATAAGGGACTGACCAACTGAACCAAACCAAACCGATATGATACCTATGTATCTATATTTATATCTATCGGGCTCTTCATCTGTTTACAATGTATTACCAAAACCCTAACCCTAGCGATGTTAGGTCTTCCTCCCATGCATGCATGTTTTTCTTCCTCCAGCTGTCACTTTCCTTGTGAATGCTTTCTTGCATGCAAGCGTGTTGTTATTCATGTAGCCGTCTCTTTAGTTTTTGCATGCTTTCTTTCCCCATGATCATCCTTCTTTCCACTTCTCCCTTCCTTCTTTCCACTTTGTCCTAGTTCCAATAGACCCCCAACACTGACATGTGACTCATCCCGAGTCACCTAATCCTTCTGAGCTTCATCGATCTCCTTAATGATCGTCTGGAACTTTTCCTTGAGCTCTACTGCTTTTGTCAGTGTCTGTGTGATCTTCTCCTTGATGGTGTCCACTACCTGGACTGCCACTTCATCGCTCAAAAATCCTGCACATTATTCATGAGTCTGTTCTATCTGTGTTTTAGCTCCCTCTTCCTATGCGAGTACTTCTTCTACCCATTCTTGCAATGGATTTATTTGAGCCTGACACTCTTGTTTCCATGTTTGCACAATGATAAGTTATGCCTGCATTTTCTTCATCTCTTCCATCCCTTTGACTTGTTCTAGGATTGGTATGGTCTTCTGTCTCTACTTGAGCTCTTGGATCACTGCATTGATCCTTTCCTCTTCATTATCCAAACATTGGACCTGTGGGTCATCCTCCAACCTTGTCCAAAGTTGCGCTACGTTATCAAACAATTTAGCTGTTGTGCTAACCTGTTGCTCTATCTCCTGAAGTTTCATTTTTTAATCATGCTTCCTTTGCTCCTTCACTGATGGTGGAGTGGTGGTTACGAGCTTATCTCAGAGACTCTCGATCTCCTTCTGATATTTCTCAATGGCCTACGCAATCTGATCGATCTTTTCTTCTACTAGGAGTTCATTTCCTTGCATGGTGTTTGGGAGTTTCTCAAAAATTCCTCCCACTCTTCATTCCAGTTCATTCCTACATTATTTTTCCTCCTGAGTTTTGAACTTGGCCTACTCACAAACTTTTTCCAGTGCCTCCTGCTTCTTTGTTGCTTGTTGTAGCTCGACTAAGCTTTTGTGTGCCCAAGACTGGATTCTAACTTGAAACTTGTGTAGTGCCCTTGATGGAATCCACGTCAAGACCAATTGGATGTGGTTCAAATACTTCAAGGGTGTCTGCCCCACAATTTCATCCATGCACAGCATGTTAGGTGTCATGTAAACCATTGTGTTTGCATGTGGCAGTGAGTGGACTAGGTCTCGTTCTTCTACCTCCACTCTTTCATCGATCAATGGTGTTGATGGCTCTATGCCTCTGTTGTTGCTTGCTATATGTACTTCCCCAAATTTCTTGAGGAACTGTCCATTTCGTCTAGATATTTTTGCATTTTATCCCCGTGATGTGTTGCATGATTGAAATGTTATGCTAGGCAATCCTAGACCATTTTGGTGATCATTTCCCCATCATCTTCCATGATCATATAGTCTGGTGATGCTCGTTATGCCTTTTATTTCTTGCATGCACCTCCTGTCTACACGACTGGTCTATTATTTCCCCCTGGTTTATGTGTGTTGGGATTTGGGGCAGTCTCATGTGCTCCCTCGGCCTATTTTTGTTGTTCGTTGGTTGGTTGTGTAGTCTCTTTCTTCCCCTTTTGGGTTCTTGTCTTCTTTGACCCTTTGTCTACCTGAGTTGACTTGCCTTGGCTTGTCCTTGGTTTCTTGGGCACTTGGATTTTCGGAAGTTGCATGTCTCCCTCCTCTGCCTCTTTCTCTGTTGTTCTTTTCAATACTTCCCAAGTAATAGTTGGGATCCTCCATTCATTGAGCCATTCACTAATGACTATGTCAATGTCACCCTCTGTGATGCAGTAGCCACTGTTTAGTCAAATCATGCCTTGCCTATATCCACATTATTTGTCATGTGGCATGGAAATTGGTGATGTCTGCATATTGTGCGATAGACTCTGGTGTTATTATCCATGATTGGTTGATGGATTCCTATATATCTCATAGGTATTCTTAAAATATGATTCCATTCTCCCTCTTATGTCTAACATGAGGCCCGACTCTCAGCAATAGGTATCTTGCTCCTGCTGGTTGTGGTTTGGTACAAAAAATTACATACCCTAGTTCTCGCCATCCCATGAAGGATATTAGGGTAATCAACCATGAGTAATGGAACTATGTTCCTAGGTCCTACGCATATTTTTAGTCCTCCTAGAATAAGTTCAATAAATATGGCACCCAACTCATTGAGGTGCCTTCTGCGCACTGAGCTGCAACTGTAATGACTCCAGCTGGTACTTCCTCTTTGTGAAATTTTATTAACAATTTGCAGGCTAGGATTTTTGCGCCTAATTATGTAGCTTCATTGTTGATTCATTTGATCATGATGCCTCTTGTTCCCTTGGTGGTTCCATACTTCTTCTTCATTTCTTCTGCCAACGATTTCTCCTTGGATTTTTCATCTAGAATCAATGCCAGATCCATACCCCAAATTGGTAACCCTGTTATTTGTCCAATAAGATCAATAGTTATGGGGATGGGTTTTTCAAACCATATGTCCCCTCCATGTGTGGCTCCTAATAGCTACTTGACGCATGTTTTCACATACTGGCCTCTGCCAAAATGTGTTAGGTTCAACAGATCTAAGATTCCTTTTTTCTCTAGCCCAGTTGCCCACTGGTGTGGTTGGTTGATTGGTTCTCCAAATTGGGTTTTTCCTATGGTCTGCATAAAGACCCTCTGCACAAGATCCAAGAACTTGGTTTCATCTGATATATCATGGTATGAATATTTGAGCTTCCCAAAGTGGCCCAGTAGCTCTGGTCCTTCATGTACTCCAGCTAGTATGCATGGTAGAACAATTTATGTTGTAGGTTTCTTACGGGGTGAGCTCGGGATCTTCACTTTATCTTTCTACTGCGGTGGCTGGCTCGAAGTTCCAACAGCTTCTGGTTGTTCCCCTGTAAGCCATTATGGCCAAGTCGAGGCATATTCAATGATATCCTCTGTTGGTTGACCTGAGATGGTCATTTGAGACTCGTTTGGCTCCACTACTGCTTTTAGATTATGTGTCATTCCATTAAATTCTAGGGCTGCGTTGGTGCTCTCTGGTTGTACCCCCTTTTGGGTTTTCGCTTCTTGGTTCTGAGGGTCCTGCACTACTGCTAATGTATCCACTTTCATAGCCTCTTCTTATGTATGTTGAATCTCTTCCAGTATCGGTGTAGAGTTCACCAGTATTGTCTCTGGGGATGGGATCTCGTCGATATCGATGATCTCCAGCTGTTGTTGTTCATTCTCTTCCAATGGTCCTCGTGACCTAGTTTGAACCCTAGTCGGTCTGAAAGTCTGGCTTGCTTCTGCTAGCATCGATGGTGCCATAATGTTGTCTATCAAAATTTTGTTGGTTTTGAATAAATTATGTGATATATGTATTCTCTCTCTATGTGTTCTATCTTCTATTGCTCTCTGTCTGTTCTCCTTTTGTGAATAGACTAGTTGCTCCTATGCTCGCATGTTGTATTGGCTTGCCATTAAGCTTGTCAAGGATGCTTCCTTCATTATGGGTTTAATGCACCATAATTGTGGGTTCAATACATTTTTGGTAGTTTCGTACTTTCCATTATGCTTTCTTTTCCATCTCCAGTTGGCGCGATTAATGTGAGGTCACATTGGTTCTTTCCATCCTTTAATTTCGCCTAGTGTTTTCCTGTCAGCCTATTTTTGTCAACTTTCCTTTTCCCACTCGTTTCCCTTTTTATATAAACATCATCCTTGCCTTTTTCAAATTCATGTTTCGAACTTCATGTGGCCTTTCTATCTCTAGTGTGTTATGCCCTCTTTATTTTTTTTACCTTTTTTTTTTTTTTTTAAACAACTTTTTAAACAACGAACTAATAAGGGACTGGCCAACTGAACCAAACCGAACTGATCCAATACCTATGTATCTATATTTATATCTATGGGGATATTCATCCATTTACAATGTATTACCAAAACCCTAACCCTACCGAGTTTAGGTCTTTCTCCCATGTGCGTGTGTTGTTCTTCATCTAGTTGTCACTTTCCTTGTGCACGCTTTCTTGCATGCACACGTGTTGTTTTTCTTGCAGTTGTTGCTTCAGTTTCTACATGCTTTCCTTCCCCAAGATCATCCTTATTTCTAGTTCTCCCTTCCTTCTTTCCACTTTGGCCTGGTGCCAATAGAACGACAAGTGTCAAGTTGAATCGTCATTTCAAGTATGTGCAAATCATGAATATGAGTGACACATGGCAGCTACTCGGCTTGTGACATGTCATCAAGTGACGTAAGCAAGTTACGTCACTTCAAAGGTTTTTCTTCTAGAGTTTTACCACCAGCACTTGTCCAAAGTCCCAAAGTCCCAAATGCCTAAGACCTAAAGTGGACACGAGACGTCTAATATGAAGATCACTTCAAGAGCATTGTTGTTCGTCGATCTACTACAGTGGAAGGATAGTGTAAGTGGATATGTTAACTGATAGGAAGCGGTCACCACCATATTATTGACTTACTACAATAGGTGATCACTCCAGAGGAAATAAGGTGTTGAGATCTCAAATCTCTAAACTCTGAAGACCCAGAGTAAATGTTGGCCATCCACATCCATGCGTGATTAATTCCTAGCCGCAAAATTAAGCCTTGTAAGAACCAAATATGATGATTGATCTCTCTTCGCAAAATAAACATCAAGCATCTAATATATTCGAAAAATCTGATTCAAAAGTTCTGAAATGTTGAAAACCCAAAGTTCCAAAGTGCGAAGTTCCATCAGTCATCCATCACATCAGAAGATTGAATCATGACCCTTGATTTAATGAGTGCTCAAGCACTCGCTTGGCCTAGAGTTCGATCACCACCAATGGTCATATTATATAATATTTTTTTAAAGAAATTATGATATGTCGCTATAGTTGGTAAGCATGTGGTTATGTAACGCATGGTCAGATGTGATGGTTTGAAGGAAGAACCTCCACAGAATTCGGTCTCTATGAAAATAAACAAAGATTTAGGATCGAATTTAATGGATGAAATTGATCCATAAGTGATCAATTTACGAAAATCCATCACAGTGAAAATAATAACAGAGATTATGGTTAAGTTAATTAAAGATGTGTGATGGTCCAAATGAATGGACACAATGTATCACACTCATGCTATTTTGAAGAAGATATAAACATGAAATAGTGGGAGAATAAAGTGTCTCTGCAGTCTAGATTAGAGGATCAAAAGTTGAAGCAGATTCCAGGAAGAAAAGATGAAGATACTTATCTATTAAGGGTGGTTGGGTGGTGCAAGGGTAGGGTTGTGCATGTAGAGGGCGTTGGTGCTTCCTTGTTAGTTGTAGCTGACTAAATAGGGGGTTTTAGCCTCCTACCAGTTGGTGTTGGTAAATTAGGGTGTGCGTGCATCCTGATAAGTTGGTGTTGATCAAAAGGAAAGTACATATTCCTTCTATGTAACATGTAAAACAAATTTTGTAGTTAATAGAAAAGATTTTGTGGTTTTCCCATTTGGGTTCCACGATAAAATATTGTGTTAAAATTATGTGTGCATTAATAAAAGAAAAATTGATATAATTGTTGTGTCACTAATTCAACCCCCCTCTCAGTGACAGGATCTGATCCTTCAATTGGTATCAGAGCGGGTTCCTTCAACATAGTCTAACAAACTTGAAGGTAGATCCTGAAGATGGATCAACAAGAAGGAATATGGATCAACAAGAAGGAATGTTGAACAACAAAGCACCATTTTTCAATGGAGGAGGCTATGCCCTATGGAAAATAAGAATAAAAAACTTCATGTTTGCTCTTGGTTTTGATATCTGGAAATATGTTGTAGATGGTTACACTACACCAACTACTACACCCAAAGACACTGCAGGAAAGAAAATATGTAATGACAACTCAAGAGAAGTTAATGGAATTCTAGTAGGGTTGACTAATTCTATATGTGTGAAGGTTATGCATTGTAAATGAGCCAAAGAAATCTGGTACAAGTTGGATGTTGTATATGAAAGAGAGGACAAAGTCAAAGAAGACGAATGATAGACCTATAAAGCTCAGTTTGAAAATCTAAAAATGAAAGAAGAAGAAAGTATTGTCGAGTACTTTCACAGGGTATATGAAGTGGTTAACTCAATTAGAGTGGCAGGAGAAGAGATTACAAATAAACCAATTGTGCAAAAAATACTAATATCATTACCTATGAGATATGATGCAAATATTTCTTCAATTGAAGATAGATCTGATCAAGACACACTCACAGTTGATCAGCTCCATGGAATTTTTAAAGCATATGAAATGAGAACAGGGAATGATAAATAAACAAAAGATGAAACATTTTTCAAAGCATCTAAGACAAATATAAATCAGAAGAAAAAAATTCAATCTTGCCATCATGAAGAATCTGATGTGGAAGAAACCAATTTCATTAGAAAACTTTAGAAAGGATCAAGGAAGTACAAAGGCAATCTTCCTTTCAAATGTTTTAACTATGGAAAAGTTGGTCATTTTTCATCCAAGTGTCCCTATCCCAAAGAGGACCTTGAAGATGAAGAAAATAAAACCAAACAATACAAGAAGAAGGAAAATCCCAACTACAAGAAAAAAATTTACAAAGGGGAAAATAATTTCTACTCAAAAGAAGAAAACAACAGCTCGTCACAGTATAGTAGCAACGATGAATCTAATGATGATGAAGTCATTTTCTTAGGTATTGAAGAATCTAATGAGACAGAAAAAAATAAACATGAGAAGGAGTTAAAAGATGATGCATAATTTAATATGGAGAAAGAATTTCCCAGTGCCTTGCATGAATTAAGAAAATACAAAACCAAATATAGACAAATGAAAATTTTTGTAGTTGAACAAAAACAAAAACATGAACAAGAAGAAAAGGAGATGGAAAAACTCATGAGAAATCTGAAAAACCAAATCTTAGAAGAAAGAAAGATTGAAGAAAGTCTGGAAAAGTCTCTTAAGGAAAAACAAATAACTTGTAAAAGAATGGAGGCAAAAATAGTTCATCTAAAAAAGGAACTAGATGCAAAAATCATTCAAACAAAATTTGAAAATAGCTCTAAAATATTAGATAAGATTATTACCACGCAAAGGGATTCAGGTAATAAAAATGGAATAGGTTAATCTCAAAAGGAAATCCATGTTAAATCAAAATCTTATGTAGATGCTCTCCTCAGTACATTTAAAAAGAAAAATGAAGAGAAGATAAGTAATGATCAGAATTCCAGAAGATTACTTCCTCCCATCAGGAAGGAAGACAAGACAATACCAAAGAAGTTTTATCAAAACAAGTATCCTCACATTTTCCTTGGTTATTTCTTTGCATGATCTAATTTTGAACACAAAGTTATAAATTTAGAGCATATAGAAAGAAAAATCTGAAGGTGAAGAACTATATCCTTAAGGATAAACAAGAAACAAATCAAGTTAAAAGAAGAAACTATAATCCCTTTGCACCTATACAAGAAGGGGACTTACAATGATTCATATGTCATAAACATGGCTATAAGGCCATTAATTATAGATTAATGGAAGTCTCAGAACAACAAAAGTTCATTAGAGAGCAAAAGAAACTTTGGAGAGAGAAAAAATCAAAAAGGAAATCTCTTATTTCCCTAAAAGATCAAGATAAAAAGGATCTATGGTATGTTGACAATGGGTTCTCTAAACATATGACAGGTAACAAGGACAATTTTTTATACTTAAAGAAATAAAAAGGTAAAGTTACAATTGGTGATAATGCTTCAAGTAACATACTTGGGAAAGGCACTGTGAGCTTGGGAAAAGACAAAACCAAAAATGTGCTACTTGTCGAAGAACTGAAGCCTAGTTTATTAAGTGTCAGTCAAACCTGTCATCAGGGGCACTTCTGTATCTTTGATTCCCAAAAATGTGATATTAGGAGAGACAACACGGGAAAATTAGTTGGTATTGCTCCTAGAACTCCTGAAAATGTATATATACTAGATGCAAAATTGAATGAGGAGTGTCATGTAAATTCAGTAGATGAAAGTTGGCTATGGCATAGAAGGTTGGGGCATATTAACTTTGACAATCTTGTGAAAGTCAACAACCTTGGTGCAATAAGAAACTTTCCAAAGATCATAAAACCCTCAAATGCTATGTGTAGACACTATCAACTAGGGAAGCAAACTAGAATTAGGTTCAAGGCAAAGGAATACGCAACCTCTAAACCTGTATAGCTTGTTCACACTGACCTATGTGGACCTACGAGGACCAAGAGTTTTCAAGGACAGTCTTACTTTATGTTGTTCATTGATGACTTTACTAGAATGGGTTGGATATGTTTTCTCAAAGAAAAATCAAAAGCACTCAACAAATTCAAAGCCTTTAAAACCCTTGTTGAAAATGAAAAGGAGAAAAAAAAAAATTCTTAGATTAGAAAATGGTGGTGAATTCACCTCAAAAGAGTTTGATGTCTTATGTGAAACCCATGGAATAAAAAGACAATTCTCTGCTGCCAGAACACCTTAGCAAAACGAGATTGTTGAGAGAAAGAATAGAACAGTTCAGGAGGTTGCAAGGACTATGCTCAATGAAGCAAAATTGTCATATGGATATCAGAGGGAAGTTGTAAGCACAACAATATACATATTGAACAGAGGTTATCTGAGCGTTAATAGTGATAATACCCCTTATGAACTATGGTTTGGAAGATCTCCATCAGTAGAATACTTCAAGGTATTTGGAAGTAAATGCTACATCAAAAGACTAGATGAGAGTCTTGGAAAATTTGATGCCAGATCTGATGAAGGTATTTTTATTGGATATGATTCAAACAAGAAAGCATAAAGATGCTACAATCTTAGATCACATAAGATTTTTGAGAGTGTAGATGTCAAGGTGGATGACCTAAAAACTATAAGGATAAAAAATCAAGAGACCATATCTAAAAATGAAGATGAAGATGATGATGAGACATTCAACAAACAAATAGAAGAAGTAGAAGAGAATGAAAAATAAAGGGAAGAAGATGATATGGATACTAGTGATAGTGAAGAATATAGTCAATATGGAGAAATAATAGAATAATTCCCAGGAAGAGATACAAAGACTCCCTCAAGAATTACTCAAAATAATCATCCCGATGAATTGATTATTGGATATATGAATGATGGAGTGCACACAAGAAGACAACTATTGTATCAAAAAAAAATAGCATTATTGTCATATGTTGATCCTACCTCAATAAAAGAGGCATGTAAAGATGATAATTGGATGAAATCTATGAATGAATAATTGGACCAAATCGAAAAAAAATCAAACTTGGGAACTAGTTCCAAGACCAAAAAATAAAAATGTCATTGGAACTAAATGGGTTTATAAAAATAAAATGAGTGAAGATGGGCAAGTAATCAGGAACAAAGCCATATTAGTATGCAAAGGGTATCTTCAGGTTGAAGGAGTCGACTATGAAGAAACATTTTCACCTATTGCTAGATTAGAGGCAATTAGGATGTTCTTAGCTTTCTCTAGTTACAGAAAATTTAAAGTGTACCAAATGGATGTTAGGTCAACATTTCTCAATAGAAACCTAGAAGAGGAAGTCTATATTGAGGAACTATAAAGGTTTCAATTAACCAACAAAGGGGACTATGTTTTTAAATTGAAGAAAGAACTCTATGGACCAAAACAAGAACCGAGAGCATGGTATGCAAGGCTAGACTCTTATTTACAAAAACAGATTGTCAAAAGGGGATCATCAAACAACAATATTTATTGCAAAATTGATGGTAATAACATGATAATTATGGAAGTGTATATCGATGATATTATATTTGGTAGTGATAATGAAAAAATGAGTAAGGACTTTTCTAAGATGATGCAAAAATAATTTGAAATGTCTTTGCTTGGCAAACTAAATTTCTTCCTTGGATTACAAATAATACAGTCCAAAAAAGGCATTTTTATCCATCAGTCTAAATATGTTAAGGACATATTTAAGATATTCTAGTTAGAGGATTGCAAACATGTTAGTACACCTATGACAATTGGATGCAAACTAAGAAATGATGATGAGTCCAAAGGTGTAGATTCAAAACACTACAGATCAATGATTGGCAGTTTTCTCTATGTAACAACTTCCAAACCTGATGTCAAGAAAGTTGTTGGGATGGTGGATAGATTCCAAGTAACACCAAAGGAGAGTCATGTTCAAGATGTAAAAATAATCTTTAGATATTTAAAAGGAACCATAGATCTTGGTTTGTGGTACCCTAGCAAGGATTCATTCACATTAAAAGACTATTCAGATGTTGATTGGGCAAGAAGTGTAGATGAAAGAAAAAGTACAAGTGGAGGAGCATTCTTTTTGGGAGAATCATTGGTTTCTTGGATAAGTAAGAAACAGTCCTCAATTTCTATGTCTAGCACTAAAGCTGAGTATATTGTAGCATCAAAATTTTGCACACAAGTAGAATGGATGAAACAAACTCTTCAAGACATAAAAATAGTGTTTGAAGAACCCACAACTATCCACTGTGATAATACAAGCACGATAAGTCTCTCTAAGAACCCTGTTCAGCACTAAAAATCGAAACATGTTCCCATAAAGTACCACTATATAAGAGATCATGTTGAAAACAAGAACATTAAATTGGAATATGTTCCAACACAAGAACAGGTGGTAGATATTTTTACAAAACCCTTAAATAGAGTTGTATTTGAATATCTCAGGAAAAAATTGGGAGTAATCTTTCTTCCCGCCTAAATCTCTCAAGAAAATAACCCATCAGTTGAAAACTATTCAGGGGGAGATAAAAATCAACGTCAGAAGGAGTCATTCAGTTATGACAGAAAAAGGTTGATTGCAGGAGGAGTTATGAGTGGTCAGAGAAGTATTTATAGAGACATATCATAGGAGAAGAAACCCTTTTCCATTGATGCTAAAGGGGGAGAGTAACTTTAGAGGATAGAAGCATCACCATAGGGGGAGATTGTGTATGAAGTTGGTGTGTTTCCCTCAATGACAAAGGGGGATATTGTTGGATAGATTTCCATTCATGTGTTTTCATTGATGTCAACAATCATAGTAAGAAGAGCAATAAGGTTAATCTCAGGAAGAAAAAGAATCAACATAAGAACATCACCTTAAGGCCGAAGAAATTCGTGATTATTGTTGATCACAATAGGATCAACAATGTTCTTATGATAAAAGCTCAGGAGGGTTAGAAAATGCAGTATCAAGCTCCAAAGAGATGGTGCGTTGAAACTCAGTAGGTATGGTGTGATAAAATGTAGAACAAATCAAGATCGTTGATGCCCAACCACCAAATCTACAATAGGGATAAATTGCAGAGATCGGAAGAAGAATTAAACTACTCACTATTTACAATATCATAACCCATCTAGATTATCAGATCTCATAGCTTTAAATATCTATGACTATGATTGATTCAACAAACAACCAACTTAAGTTAGATTAAATTGTAACTGTCGGATGCATAATTGCCAAATCTACGACAGGGATAAATTGTGGAGATTGAAAGGAGAATTAAACATCATGCTTGTTCCAATCCTACAATTATTGAGGACCATCCGATATTATAGCTTCAAAGATCGATGATTTTGGTGACTCACCAACAATGCACAACTTCAAATTATGGAATTTGGGTGTCGAGTTAAATCACTCGCATGTTGTGGTTCCACAATCATCATCGACCATTAATATTCTTCGAAGAGTCCACATCGATCATTATATTATATCAAAGTGGAAGGATATGATAAGCGGGGCTAAAAGTTTGAGATTTTGATTAGCCAAATACCCATCAGCCATCCCATTAAACCCAAGTCCCATCAACTATCAGATCATGTTAAAGTGGAAGGATAGGATAAGCTACAAGAGTTGCAACACAGACAGATTGATTTGTCGATCTAAGATCCTGATCGAAAAAACATCCTTCACTTCAAGTCTAAATATGTGAGGAACTTACACTCCGTCAGTTTGACATTTGAAATACATGGAGCCTAGAAATCCAAAGTGAATAAGGACCATCGAATTTGGAGGATACAACAAGGACCGTTGGATCTAGGTTGTTGGTCAACAAACCACATCAGCAAAAGGGCATAGTGGCAGACCACGTAAGAGGACCACATTGGCAAACCATGTCAGCAGTCGATGTCAGCAAGGACACGTGCACAGTCAGAGAACAACAAGTGTCAAGTTGAATCGACATTTCAAGTATGTGAAAATCATGAATCTGAGTGATATGTGGTAGCTACTCAGCTCGTGACACGTCATCAAGTGACGTAAGCAAGTTACGTCACTCCGACAGTTTTTCTTCGGGAGTTTTACCACTAGAACTTTCCCAAAGTCCTAAAGTCTTGAATGATGAAGACCTGAAGTGGACACGAGACGTTCGATCTGAAGATCACTTTAGGAGAATTCTTATCCGTTGATCTACTACAGTGGAAGGATAGTTTAAGTAGATATGTAACATGTTAACTGACAACAAGCAATCATCACCATATTATTGACTTACCATAGCAGGTGATCACTCCGAGGAAAGAAGGTTTTGAGATCTAAAATCTTTGAAGTCCGAAGACCCGGAGTAAATATTGCCCATCCATCTTAATGCATGATTAATTCCTGGCCATTAGATTAAGCCTTGTAAGAACCAAATCTGAAGATTGATCTATCTCCACGAAATAAATGTCAATCGTCCGATCTATTCAAAAAATATAATTAAGAAGTTTTGAAATGTTGAAAACCCAAAGTTGCGAAGTGCGAAGTTTCGTCAATCGTCCATCACATCAGAATATTGAATCGTGACCATTGATTTAATGAGCACTCAATCACTCGCTTGGCCTAGTGTTTGATCACGGTCGATGGTCATATTCTATAAGAGTTTTTAAAATAAATTATGATATGTCGCTATAGTTGGTAAGCCCATGGTTCTATAATGCATAGTCATATGTGATGGTTTGAAGGAAGCACCTCTATGGAATTTGGTCTCTGTGAAAATAAACAGAGATTCAGGATCAAATTTAATGGATGAAATTGATCCATAAGTGATCAATTTGCGAAAATCCCTCAAAGTGAAAATAATAAAAAAGATTATGGTTAAGTTAATTAAAGAGGTGCGATGGTCCAAACAAAGGGACACAGTGTATTACACTCATATTGTTTTAAAGAATATGTAAACATGAAATAGTGGGAGAAGAAAGTGTCTCTGCAGTCCAAATCAAAAGATGAAAAGCTAAAGCAGATTCTAGGAAGAAAAGTTGAAGATACTTATGTATTAAGGGTGGTTGGGTGGTGCAAGGGTAGGTTGGT
>CBVK0100228325.1:0-25290 GCA_900067695.1 Picea abies
GGGAAGAGAAACACTTGCCTTGGTACATTATTTTAATTAAAAATTTAACAAATATATCATAAATCATACCATTATCCATCAAACAAGCTTGGGTCCATTACCCAAACCTGGGGTCTCCAACTTCTCATGGCCATAACTCTCTAACTGTGAGGAGTTATGTGACATTCCACATACCACCAAAAATGGAATGACAAGCACTATCCATATAGGATCTCATTATTCCACAATTAAGCACGTGTTCTCTTACTCCGCAAAGTGTCTTCCTGTGAGATATTTCACCATAAGGAGACCACTTTGGAGTTCATCTATATTTACTTCTTATCAACCATGACAAGACAATAATGAGCCATATTTACATCAAAAAATCTTGGGTAAATTACCCAAACCTTTGTACTGCGGGGCTTTCTTCAAGGGTTTACATCAATGACAACCAACCTTAATCAACATCATGTTCATTCATTTCTTCACCATTCTCAACATGCTGAGCTAAGTGAAGGGCTAAGTCACGTCCTTTGATAATGGTAGAAGTCAAGATATTAAAATCATGCTCTTGGATCTTGACAAGCCAATGTGAAATCTTCCCTGAAATATAAGTCTGTGTGAGCAAAAACTTGACATCAGGTAAATGGACTTTTACCAACGTATGCTTACCTAGGATGAAGTAGCGAAACTTTTCAACAACTTTAACAAGAACGAAAGCACGTTTCTCAATAAAAGAGTATTTAAATTCATCATCTGACAAACTTTGACTCATGCAAGCCATTGGTTTTTCATTACCTTGATCATCATTTTGCATGAGGATAGCATAAACTGATTCCTTGGTGGCATTAGTATATATCGTGAATTCCTTCTCAAAATCTGGCTTCGCCAAAACTAGTGCGAAGCTGATTGCTTTCTTGATTCCTACAAGAGCATTTTCGACATCATCTGTCCAAGAAAAGGAACGATCTTGATTAAGAAGATTATGAATTGGTTTGACCATCACAACAAAATATGGAACAAACCTATGAATGAAGTTAATAACCCACATAAAATCTTGAACCTCCTTCTTAGAAGTGGGAGCAGACAGATTAAGGATAGCAGCAATCCTTTCAGGATCAATTCTTATTCCTGAATCAAAGACAATGTGTCCAAGGAGCTTTCCCTCGGTAACGCAAAAAATGAACTTAGAAGGATTTAGAGAGATGCCAAATTTCCCATCGCATGAGAACTCTTTTCTGATGACCAAAATGATCTGATCAAGGCTTAGAGTACACAGTTAAGTCATCAAGGTAGATTTGAATGATATTGCCGATCAAATCATCGAAATCTATTTGCATATCTCTTTGAAAAGTGGCACCTACATTAAATAATCCAAAATTCATACGTTCATAAGAAAAGGTACCCCAACGAGTAATAAATGTGGTTTTATATTTATCTTCCCTTTTTACCTTGATTTGATTGTAACCGGAAAAACCGTCAAGTAAGGACATCATCTGTGACCCTGCAACTTACTGCAAAATCATTTCCATGTTAGGGAGAGGAAAGTGATATTTTATACTAGCTCTATTTATTGCATGAAAAACAACACATAATCTGATCTGACTGGTTGTTTTCCGAATAGGAACCAAATTGGAAACCCATTCAGAATATTTGACCGAAAAGATGATTCCAACTTTCAAGAGCTTTTCCAACTCCTTTTGAATAGTTTCTTCCAGTGTAGGGTTGATAGGTCTTTGTTTTTTCCTAACTGGTTTTATGCCTTCCTTGATGGGAATGGCATGCTGTATGAGAGCAAGATTAAAACCACGAAGATCCTCATAAGACCAAGCAAAAACATATTGAAATTCACCAAGAAGCTTGGAAAACTTCATTTTCTCTTCATTAGAACATTGGGAACCTATTTTAACATTCTTTGGAGACTCGGGTGTCCCAATGTTCAAGGAGATGGTTTCACCCACCTTCCTTTTTGACTCCTCTTCTTTCTGTTTCTCTTTATTTCCTACATCACTCGATGAAAATGATCTCTCTAGAGGAGTCAATCCCTTAGGAATCTTGTTATCGTCTATGGATATAATCTCCTTGGGGTTATAAGGTTCATTTTGAATGAAAGCACATATGCTCTCATTGCTAAGTAAGACCTTCCAAGATTCTATATTGTCAGGGATATGTGGACGATATAGATATTGAAAAGTACAATCAGGTTTGTGTGGCAGAAATTGTTGATTATGAGAGTCTGCAAAAACAACTAACCGATCAACCATTGAGTTCAATTCCCTCTTAACATGAGTAATGTTGAAAGATAATAGGTTCAATATAAGTGACCAAACAATTTGGGTGTATCGTTTCATCAACTTGTTGCTAGGAGAGTATATCTTACATACAAGGTTCAAAACAATCTCGAAATCTCCAAAAATTGTAAGATGACCACAACCTAGATTATAGGTGTTTTCAATGCCTAATAATAAAGCTTCAAATTCAGTGACATTGTTTGTGCAATCAAACTCTAAACTATAAGAAAAGTTATGGTTTTTTCCTACAGGAGAAATCAAGATAATGCCAGCTCCGTTATCTTCATTAGAGCATGAACCATCAAAGTGCATGTGCCACATACCGTCGTCTAAGTTGATTTGTTCCAAGGGAATGTTATCCTCAGAAAATATGGAATACACCCCTAGGTCCTCTTCAATATAATTCACATTAGGATGTAGAACACTCTCTATGTAAGGTGAAATCCTTCCCTCTCTAAGGACTATGATGTTTTTACCATTCCGAGGAACATATAAGTGTGTCCCGTCGAGTGAGAGGTATCCACCTGTCAAAGATTTCCAATCTCTTCAAAATATGATTGAGTAATTCCTTACTGGCATATCAATTACCTGAATACTAAGGGTTGTCCTTATTTCATAGTGTGCACAAAAAAACTAAGGTCACATATTTAATCTCACCTATGGTCATTTTTTGTAGAATATTATAAGAGAGCATGCATCTGGCTTTTTCATTTGTACAAGACAAGCCTATCTCTTCCATAATAATCTCTGACATTACACTTGGGCCCGAACTGCCATCAATGAGGAAACAATGGGTGATCTTATCCATAATCTTTACAGAATAATAAAAGGGGGGATTTTTTACAGGGTATCTAAAGTTATGTACACCTACTTTATTTACAGATGAATCCTCTTCATTTACCTCTTCAGAGAGGTTGGCTACAATGGAAGATTTTCCTTCCATGAATTGTTTCAGATGCCTATGTTGTTCAGGGATGAAAACCATGTCCATAAGGGTTGCATATTCTTTGATGTTGGCCAACTGATTTAGGATATTGTATTTGGAAGAGGGAAGAGGGGAAGTAATTACTTGACTGTCAGGAACCTTAGGAACTTGAACAGTAGCAACTGGTGAGGATGAGCTTGGGCTAGAAGAACTACGGGGAGTATCATATTTTCCTTTGGGAGTGTAGGATTTGTTCCTAGTATTGATGATCATGACATCTTCTGGATCTGCAAAATATAGGACAACGATGGTAGTTTTTGGTCTTTTACCAAAGATCTTATCTCTGGCATTCTTCTTTACCTCACATGTGGTTTCCTCGTGGTGTTCCTCGTAAAATTTACACCAAATTTGAGGCATGATAGCTTTAGGCTGAAAATTATTTTCAATTGGATTTATAAAGGGGGGCGCAGAAGAGGATGAAGCTCCAAGGGTGAGAGGGGAGGCATTTCCCTTTCACTCATACACTATCATACGATTATTCATGTCTTGTACAAGCTGTAAGAGGGTGGACATGTTTGTTTGTTTAACTGATTCTCCCTAAGGAAGACTTGTTCTTTCAAGCTATTCTTCATACTTTAAACAAGATTATCAATGGATTTTTCCTCAATCCTATGATGATAGGGGGAAGGTAATGCATGAAAGAAGCTTGGTTCCGAGGTCGAACGAGTTTAGGGATTTGATTGTATAACTTAGTGAAATGCAAGTTGAAGGACTTGATGGTCTCACCATCCTTATAAGAGATGTTATTGTACTCCCATAATTTCTCGGCTGGGATTTTAGATTGCCCATAAGTGGATTTGAACCAATATACTAACTCCTCCCAAGTAGACATAATCTTAGGAGGAAGGTCAAATAAATCGGTCACAGCCTTTCCTTCCAAGGAATTGACAAATAAGCGCATGAAAGTATCATTTTCATTGGCTCTTATGTTGTGACAAGCATTTGAAAATGCCACCAGGTTCTTGTTTGTAGTGACAGTGTTATTCTCCAAAAACCTAAAAAGATTCTCTTTGAATTTAGGAAGTGGATGAGTAACAGGTGCTAGGTTAAGAGGAGAAGAAACATGCCATGGTGTGGTTGTGGCGTCTTCTTCAAATTGAAAAAGCCCATAATTTTTAATGACTTTGGTGGGGTTTGTGGTAGATTGGACATGGACATGGTGGCTATATACGTTACCAATCACTGATGAAGTTGAATACTGAGAGGAGAAAGAAATTCCAGTGCCACCAGAGCCACCAATAGATGCCATATTGTGGATGATAGGTAAGGGAGAGAAAGATGAATTGGATGAATCATACACATTTCTCCTTAGAGCACTTTGTTGGGTAGATAACACAACATTCCGTCTTCCTATTTCAGCAATAGGATTAATTTCAGGTGATAAGCCTCTTCTTCTTCTAGAAAAACGAGGGTCTAAGGATATGAAAAGAAGCTCAAAGTTGAAGGAACAAGAAGGTTATTTCTGATTTCTAGGCTATCTACATCTAGATTCCCAATGTTCTTGGGCACTAATGTCTCGTTCAATTGCTGCCTAAGAATGAATAAGCTCAGCCCGAGTATTAGCAGTGTCTAAAATGGTGTTAAACAAATTCAAAGCAATGTTGGTTTGATCTTGAAGACTGGGCTCAATATTGGGATTCCCTGCAACATGTACAGTCATTAAAAAATAAAATAGTCAAAGGATCAATGTCATAAAAATAGATGTATTCGATGACAATCAAGCATAAAAATCAACTAGAGAGATATTGAAGATCTCCCCAGTATGGTCACCAAATTAATGTTGAGGAAAAGATATGAAATGATCTTACTCAAGCATTTTCAGATCTTGCTTGGCTAAATAAATATAGATGGGAATATCACCCTATGTTTATAGCCATAAAAAATTGTATCCTAATTCACAAGTATTGATTACAAGTGCTTAGGTTGGTTTTTTTTTATAAATAAAAGCTTGCTGAAAAATTCATTATTTATATAATTTTCTGAATATAAAAGATGCTGAAATAAATATAGAGACAGAAGTAAAAGACACCAAGTCAATAATAAAAAAATATGAGACATAAAGCAATCGTTTATTTCATTCCAATTCGTCAAAAGAATCGTTCTCTTTACAAAATTCCCTAAGGAAGTTTTGGACCAAAGTCAAACTTAGATGTCCCCGATGAATCATACAAAAGGAATTCTGACAAAAAGTAAAAAACTGAAATTTAAAAGCTGGATCAACTTGCCACAGATTGTTGCCCACTCAACTCTGCACAATAGCCTTCGTCAGTCATGAAATTCAATTCACAAATAGACAAGTCTACACAAACTATCAAAGATAGATCAACACCTCTGAAAAACAGGTGTCTGAATGATGTAATTCGGAGCTGAATATTGTTGTATACAATAGGACCCTGCTATCATAAAAGAGAATTAGGATTCCAATGAATGAAAGAATGAATGAAAACTGAGTTATCTCAAAAAAAACTCAAAAAACAGACCTTAATATGCTTCTCCTTCTATTCTCCTCTTGTCCCTCCTTTTCCTTTTGCCTTTAAACAATTTGAATTAGTTGAAGTAGTTGAACTACTTCTTTAGTTAAGTTAAGTAAAACTCAACCAACTTTTTAGTTAAGGGGGAAAAGTAATAAAATCACAACAAGGGTTTTAAATAAATAATAAATAGTAGGTGGGACCCCTTGTGACTCCCTTTAGTTCTTTAACAATCATAACACAACTAGTTAATAAAAAAAAACATCCCTCCTTGTGACTCCCATCATCACTTTCATATTTTGACAATTTACCAATGATAATTGAAATTATTTCCAAAAATATATTACCCATATATCCAAAAAATAATGTGTTGTCCAAAATTTCAGAAGTCGACTGTTCTCAACAATTAATAAATAAAAACTTAAAATCCATATTTGCCACTCTGGGAGGCAATCTTTCCCTTGTTGTTGTTATCACCTTTTGATCTCTCTGAATTTTCCTTAGGATTTGTGGAGCCTTTAGACCTAATCTCACTGATCACATGAGAGAAATCATCTCTCAAAGGCATGTGGGAGGACACGAATTTGGCAGAGTCATTTGAGGGTGAGGAGGGGGCAACAGTGGATTTTCCTTTGTCAGGAGCATGGTGGGCCTCAATTTTTAACCTTTTGATTGCATGAGAATACTGTACTGGTGAGTGGACAGGGGCATCTTGGACAATTTGATTAATAGGTGGAGGGGCAGGTAGAGATAAGGCCAGCCACGATGTTGGGATACTATCGGGTGGACAATATCTTTCCATCCATCGTTTTCAAGGACTTCAGGTTGTAGTGAGACATGAGGAGGCAGTGGGATACCGAGGACCTATGGGGATTGGAAGGGAGGCCTTTCATGCCAAGGTTGGATCACTCCTTGTCCAATCCAGTTAAAAAATCCAGCTTGAAATAGCTGGCCTAACTCTTGCGAGTCTGCATCAAAGTGTATAGAGAATATTTTCCTTCTAGGGCCCCTGTTCCAATTTCCTCTTCCTCGGTTACCTTGACCATGGCTACCTCTACTGAAAAATCTCATTCCTGTATGCATTATTGATTAACAAATAGATTCTTTAACAACCATACATGACAACTCTTTTTAAATATGAAATAAAATTTGGCTCAACAACATATCAGATTCATGCAATCCAATCTATACAAATCGTTTAATAGTTGTCAATGAGCAAGGGGTGAACAAGGGTTCTAAGATATGTGAGGGGTTGTATTGAGTGAAATTTTTTAAAATGAGTGGGAAAAGATCATGATTATTTCTCACAGACATCAAGCAATCAATTGTATTGTAAACCAAAAGAATATATCACTGTAATTCATCCCTATGCGATCTCTTTAACTGTTATAATACATAATTTATCTTAGCTATAATTAAATTTTAAGAACAAGGAGTAAATAGTGAATATGGGAAGGCAGGGGGAATTGTAATGTGTGAAAAGTGAAATAATGTTAGGGAAAATAATGAATACTGTTCGAAAAACCAATTAAGTAATCCATAAAAATATTTTTGTATTCAATACAACGATTCCAACACAAATTAAACAATTATTGTGACCAATTAAACAATTAATGTGTGTCAAAACTTGTTCACTATCCCAAATCCAATTTCTTTAAAATTTTTCAATTAACACAGTGTATAATCATACTTAGAAATGTCATTACTTTCACCCATCTTGTTAAAAGAATTCCGTTTCTTTTCATTTCCTTCCCTTTTATATTTAAAACAAAATCCAATAGGAACACACAGTTGTATTGCTTCAACTCTGTTCAACATATAAAAATATCAACCATTGCCCATAATTATAATTTCTCAAATCAATCATAGACACAGGTCTTTTCCTGAGTTGAACAGACTCTTTTAAAACATGCTCGATTCCATTCCTTTGGAAATATTAACAATTAAATTTGCAATGAAACCATACTTAAGAAATCTCGTGCTTCATCCTTGATGGTGCAGTAAAACAAAATGATGCACAATGTCTCCATAACCATACAAAGTAAACAACCAGATCTTAGTCATCAATTTTCCAATTTGCAATGATCCCGATGGGGAAAAATTAAACACACATCAGTCACCAACTTCAATTGATAACACGTTGTAGGAACACATAGACCAACACATAACTAAAAGAAGCATCCCTGTGACTGTCAATTACCATTTATTCCCCATCCATCAATTCAATAAAAAAATGAGCTAGGTTATTGATTCAACTGTTACAACAAAAGGAGGCAACGACTGTATAACAATTCTCATTTACAAATCACAAATTTCCAACAACCCGATCAAACAGAGAGGAGAAAAATATCAAAGACACTATTGAAACCACTTAACCAATTTATGACAATCAACAAGATACTCGACAAGAGTGTGATTGGTTTAGGTTATCCAAATAGGGATCTGTAACCGTGAACAAAAGAAATAATCAAGGGTTCGCTCGGTCACCAAAACACAGAGAGACTGGAGGTCGACCATATCAACAATAGGTGGGAACCTCCGAAACAAGCACGGTGGAACCACAAGATTTTATAACTTTATAAAATAGTGTGACAGTTCAACACTAGGTAGGGTGGAAACGATGCAAAGGAGCAAAGATTTCTCACTGGACAATAATCAACCAAGAACGCGTAGAGGCATAACTTTAGCACTTTTCCCAATAGCCGAACTGATTTATAAAAATTCCAATGGAAATGTAGACCCCAGGTAACATAAAGCATACTTCTTGCCATAATGGCCCCCCATAACCTACTATGCTGATGCCAATACCACAAAATAAACCCACGACCAGGTGAACAACCCATGAACATGGCTCTGGAGGATACACAGTGACCAAAAGGAGTTTGAAACATACACAATGTTGAAACATATCTTAAATTTTTTATCCCTAAGACCTAAAATTTCCTTTGTCGAGTTTCGGCTTTTCATAAAACACAAGTTTCGTTATCATTCCCAAACACACGGTACTGATTTCCCAAAGAACTCAATTATTGGAATAATAAAAAGCAAATGACCTAAAAGTATTATAAGAATCCCGGCGCTTTTTCTATAAAATTATTTTAATCATGATAAGCTTTGAAACTAATGGATTTAAGGTTAACTTTAAAGAGTTTTCGGGATTTGGGGTTTGCTGAAAACATATTTTTCAATACAAATTGAATCACGAAATCCCGATCCCCAATTTCCCAAAATAAAGAAAGTTAGTTAAAATGCTAATTAATTAATTCTCTAACGTAAAAGGTTAAGGCTTAAGTTAATCATTTTGCGATTTCGGGATTCGCGGTTCAGTGATAACACATCTCTTGTCAAAATGATCCCCGAAATCCCGAATCACAAAATACCGATCCATAATTTGTGTTAAACTGAACTAACTCTGTTTTGTCCTTAACCCTGATTAGTTAGTTAATTAAGTGAATTTAAGTCTTAATAAACACGTCGTAATTTCGCAACTTCGGAGATCGGGATTCGTCAATGACATACTTCTTGTCAAAATGATCCCCGAAATCCCAAAACGCTAAATATCAATCAATCACTTTGCTAAAACGTTTAAGTCTTAATTAATACGTCGCGATTTCGTGATTTCAGAGATCGGATTTCATCAATGACATACTTCTTGTCAAAATGATCCCCGAAATCTTGAAATGCTAAATATCAATCAATCACTTTGCTAAAACGTTTAAGTCTTAATTAACACATCGCGATTTCGCGATTTCAGAGGTCGGATTTCATCGATGACATAATTCTTGACAACACGATCCCCGAAATCCCGAAAAAAAAATCATTTTTTAAGGTTTCGTTCATGTTTCGGTTTTCGATTGAGTAAAATGTCCCTATTTTTCTTTAAAAATCCAAAGGCGTTAAAATACGACCATTTAAATAATGAATCATTGGTGATACATGGTACTAATGTGTATCTCAGTAAAATATCTTCCGCATTAGATTCCTTGAATTCTTGTCAGCTGCGTCAATCCCGTCACTTTTAAATGAATTAAAAAAGCATTTGAATGTCCGTGTTTTCATTTTATCAAATGAAAGAAACACTCAACTGAACTCATTCATTCATTTTCTGTGACAAGTTTTCCATTTAACGTAAATTCATGGCACCGAAAAAGGCACCGAAGAAGAGTGAAGATACACAGGAAGAAGATATCATCTCCGACACCACACCACACGCTATAGACTCCATTAAATCTTGGACTCAAATTTCTGAATTTCTGGAATGTGAACTCAAGAATGCTCATCCTGATTCTGAGAATCACTATCGGGACATAGCTGAATCAAAGCTTCATAAGATTGCTGAGTGTCCTCAGCTCATGGCATATAATGATATGATCAGTTGGGCCCTGGAAAAGGTTGATATCCCGACGAGGAGAATATTAAACAATCAAGGAGTCATCGTCGGCTCATTCAGGCCAGAACATATACAAGTAATGTATAAACTCTCGCCAAATCCTAAACATACTTTTAATGCAGAGTTTTTAGCAGAGTTTCAGAGGAAAGAATGCATTGAGGTAGACCGGACTTATCCTGATATGATTAGAGAATGGTGGAGGTGTCCATCAAAATTTAGAGCCGATACCCATGGGGTTTATGCTACAACATCCTTGAATGAATACATGGTCTATGTAGCCATTATGCTATGTAGACTTTTTGGGAGAAAATATCCCTGCCATTTTCATGCAAATTGGGTGCCCTTTTTAGAATAAGCTTCAGAAGGGTATGCTTTTAACTAGAGTAATGTTTTGTCGGATAACCTAACACAGAAAATCTCAAACTACAAAGTTGCAAAATCAAAGGGATAATCAGTGGCCTTTTACATGTCAGCATACATTATGGATGCAATCTGCTATGTGACTCCTTTTACCTTAATGAATTGGAGTTGGAACATAACCTGTCCAGAACCCATTCATGAATATCATTCTACCCTTTGGGAAGAAAATGCTAAGGACACATTTTATGAAATTTGTCATTTTGTTATAATTCCGATGCATAAAATATTTTTTGGATGTGAACCCCCTCACATTTCTGATACAGTCACAAACAATCTAAAATCAATAGCCGATTGGTTTATTGACGAGAATTTTTCCTACATTAGGGTTTATGGTTGTTCTATTCCCCCTCATCCACTCCCTAAATTCCTACCAGACAGATTGGTGTGTAGAGAGGTATCCCACCAGATAGTAAAAGGCGACATTGGATTAGAGCTAAAGGCAGCT
This sequence comes from Picea abies, assembly GCA_900067695.1. Taxonomy (NCBI): domain Eukaryota; kingdom Viridiplantae; phylum Streptophyta; class Pinopsida; order Pinales; family Pinaceae; genus Picea; species Picea abies. The sequence continues at coordinate 10,982 of CBVK0100228325.1, forward strand.
CAGAAGAAGTCAAGGTCAACCTTCCCTGTACATATTGAGAAATTTTCATTACTGAATTTAGGCCATTCTAAATTAGAGGCCGAATCACTAGAAGAAGTAAAATTGGTAGACATTGAGCACATAAAACATGACCCCTACCAATTAGTAGTAAACATTTGATGCATTGTAATTTAAAAGCCTATGAGCACGAAACATCTATTTATGATGATGTATTCAAGGAGGTTAAATCCTATGAAGAGGTATTAAACGGAGTACAGGCCCTGCCACCTGATTCGCAGATTGGTTTAGCTTCATTCCAGAGCCATAGGCGAAGCTGTTTACCTAAAATTTTGTAGGGTGAAGCTACGACCCCACCTCCAGAGCAGGAAGGGCCTCCCCCAGGCTTTGAAACAAATATACAGGACAAAGAAAATACTAAATGAAAGATGAAGGATACTGGAATACCTTCAGAAGATACAAAAATTTCTCAGACAAAAGAATCAGAGGTAGGGAAGGGAAAGGAGCTAGAAACATCCCCAGAAATCCCTAAGGATGTTCCAGAAAAGACAAGAGGAACAACATAGACAGAGCTTGGAAGTCCCATTACTTCCTTGACTCCATTGCAGTCCACTTATAGAAACCCCCACGAGGGAGATTTGTATGTCAGTGATCTGGAGCTAATTTCTAGAGATGAGATTCCTTCATCAGATTATTTTTTCAGTAAAAAGAGAAGGGAAATCTTGAAACAGGAAATCCATCCAAGAGGAGATGGTATAGTTAAAAAGCACAGGGTCATTATAGATGGAAAGAAACTTAAAGATGGAGAATTTGCTACAGAGATAGAAGGCACGATGGGGGCTTAGCATCGACAAATTTATATTCTGTGGGCATTTTGACAACCATGTTGGAACAAAAAGACCAAACAATAGCTCAGCTACATGATAAATTGAAAGAAACTGAGAGAAATGTTAGTTGGGGAATTAAAAAAGGTCTAGAGCAAGCTAGATTAAAAGATATTCAAGAAATTCAAAAAATGAAAACAAGCTTAGAAGAGGCAAAGCAGATAATACAGGTCACTCAGGCACAGGTCCTAAAGCAGGAAGAAGCAAATAAACAATTACGAGATAAAATTAGCAATATTTCAAATCAAGTGGTAGAGCTTGAAATTTTCTAGGCTCAGGCGTTGGGAATACATTTGAAAATAGAAGAGGAACAACAAAAATTGTTTTTAAATTTGGAAGTTGTCCAGAATTACTTTCAGGAAACAAATAAATCTTTGGAGAATGTTCTCCAGAAAGAAAGATAAGTGAAAGCGGCTAGAACAACTTTCCAAAAAGTAGTAGCCCTTTCAACAAAGGAAGAGATCGGAAAGATTAAGAAACTATCCATTTCATAACAAGTTAAAGGAGATGTAATACTCAAAGTGTGGGAAGCAGACCTGGCTGAAAATAAAAGAATAACCAGAGATGTCAATGATGATTGTCAAGGGATTTTTGATCTCTTAGAAAAGACGTCATTGAATATTGGAAAAAATGACTGTCCTGGGTTATTAGGCGAGATTAACATTGTCAAGCACCAGCTAAGGTTCAAGGAATATTTAGAGAAAATGAAGGTAGAGATCCCAAAAATTAAGGTAATCAATATCTCCAAAATCGACAAGTGGATGGTCATACTGAACTTAAAGTTGCAAACTATTAAGTTCAGAAGGAAGATAATAGAAGATCATTTGCCCGAATTACAGAAAAGATTCTTCATATTTGAGGCAAAAGAGATACCAGACGTTCCTAGAGTTTTGGTGAAGTTTTTGGGAAAATGTGTTCACTGTCTTGAGGCGGAAGAAGGAAGTTCATCAACACAAACATAAAAGTACTCTTTTGAATATCTTTATCATTAGAAATTAGAAAAGAAATGTAAATGGTTTGACATGATTCATCCATGTAACCGTAGTCTTAGGAAGTTGGTTAATCACCAATGGGAAAATATTTGATCATCATGTATAAATATTTTTTGAAGGGACTGAGAGAAGGCTTTTGGTTTTTTGAGAGAGCTGATTGTAAGAAAATTTTCCAACTCACTGTGATATACGATACAGACGAGATTCTGAATACTGCCAACTTGTAGCTATGTGTTCTTTAACCTTGTTTACCATATTTTTCTGTGTTTCTCTTTCAATGTCTTTCTAATGAATGATCAATTTGAAGTTTATTTTATATATCTTTTATAATTTATATTGATTTGGTTATCAAAATATTTACAGCTTTTCCTCTGAAATTGATATCAGTAATTTTAAGACCTGTAGATCATTTGAACCATGATATTTAACGCTTCATTAGAAATCTCGTTTTCTTCTTTATTTCATGTTACAATATGAGATTTTTCATGATTAAAGCCTCATGTTTTTCAGTAATATTTCTTTTCTAGTTTACAATTCTCAAATTGTTTCAAGTCCATGAAACGACCTCAACTATATTTATGTTATTAATTTGAATTTCAAAACTATTTTTCATATTCTCATATTTTAAAAAAACGAAGTAACAATTTATCAAATTCTTTCTCAACTAAATAAAATCTTATTCTCCATGACTGTCCCAAATAGCAGACAACCCAACATTGAACTTGGTCTTCAAGATCAAACCAATATTGCTTTAAACCTATTTAATACTATCCTACAAACAACAACTAACCAAGCTGAATTAGAACGTTCATGGGCTGCTATTGAGAGAGATATCAACATCCAAGAACAACGAGAAGCTAGAAAGAGACAGTTGAAAAATTGATTCTTCTTTACCCTTCCTTTTTGATTCTTATCCTTTAATTATATTTACCTTTACGGATGCCTTGACAGTATACTTTACAACCTTAAAGTATAAACTCAGGATCAACACACAACAATGCCATAACAACTGAAACAACTGGGTATGATTACCATTAATTATGAGGAGGCATCCAACAAGGCTAAACAAAGAGAAACCCTCCAACAAAATACCCATAACTACTTAAAACATCAGTGATCCACCAAAATTTCCACCACACAAAACCCCCAACAAAATTACAACTTCAACCATCAATTTTTTCATTTGCAAACAAATAACTACACAATCATTCCAAAGAAAATACCCACGCATTTACACAATTTCCAATCTTAGGAAAACACAAACCAACACATTACTGAGCCAACATTCATTTCATACATAGAGCGAATTCATGGATGGGCGAAAAGAACCATACCTGTAACCAATGGATTTAAAAATGCGAGTTGGTCGACCAGTTCCCTCCACGCCTGAATATCATAGCTTAACCACAATAAAACCAAATGAACAATAACCATGCTAGGGTGATGACCCAATGGGAGAAGTATCGACTGACATGCATTTACTGCACATCGCTTCCATCCTCCACTCCATTCAATTTTGTAGTACACGCCAGCCAGCCAAAACAATACCATTAACCCCATGCCATTAATTCCATGCATCGAAATTGCACATATTTCTTTCCAATTGCGCCACCCTAATCCATATTAACGATTGCCAAAACCATACTATAACATATATAAAATGCGCCCAATATGTTAAAGTTTAAACTATTATTAGGTTACCTTTCAATTTACTAGATAACAATAGCATAGATAGGATCATTGAGAGAAACACAATCACAAGATACACAACATTTATCCTGGGAAACCCTCATGGGGAAGAAAACCCAACAAAACTTCCTTAATATAGATAGCCAATACAATGCCAAGACAATGAACCAAACAACACAAAAATTCCTCTCCCAAGGATGTGCCTTTCTCTCTCTTCCTTCTTCCGAAAACTGGTAACTACAACTTCCTTCAATACTTGCGCACTAGATGAGTGAGTTGAGTGTGTGTATAAATGAGGCGCCGACCTCTCTTATTTATACAATCTGGTAGGTGCTGAACTAAGGTGTCTTTTCACTGGCAGGGATGACTTCTCAATTTGGGTGGTTAGAACCACTTTAATTTGCCCGGGGGCTGACTTCTTACTTTGCATATTACAATTAGGACTTGACCAATCCACAAAAGGGGATTTGGTCAATTACAATGCCCGACATGATCAATCCACAAAATGGGATTGATCTAATCAATAATAAAGATATTTTGTCTTTTACTTTATCCACAAAAGGGGATAATAATATTCTTTGCAGTTACAAAATATTTTAACACTCCCTCTTAACAATAAGTATATTCTTTATCATTTGATAGGTCACTGGATGTCAACATCAACTAGGTAGCAACATCCACTGGATAACATCATCAATTGGGCAACATCATCAACTGGGTAACATCATCAACTAGGTAACATCATCAACTGGATAACATCATCAACTGGGTAATATCATCAATTGGATAACAGGAGGCATCAATATAATCCACTTGGTCATCTAGCATCATGATCACTGACTGACATATCTATAAATCATCATAATTTTTGTTCTCTTTATCTTCGCGCATAAGATACTCTTTCTTTCTTTCGTCTTCATGCAGAAGATACTTCTTTATTATCTTCACATAGAATATATCTTATCTTCACACAAAAGATGTCTTATCTTCACACAAAAGATGTCTTATCTTCACACAAAAGATGTCTTATCTTCACACATAAGATATTCTATGAGTTTTTCCATTCCTTTTATGTTCTCCCTTCTCTTGTAGTCATCTATCTCACCCATCCACTAGGGAGGACTACTACCATAGCTTCACTCCTAGTCAACCCACATGAACTAGAGAAGCTAAGATGCTAGCCTGGGAACGACTAGACTCTCTTTCCATTATCCACGTAGGATCACGACACAAACCTCAAAAGCTAACTAACCATTCCACATGGTCAAGGTTTGTGTTCCAGGCTACTCAATCCTTGGCCAAAGGAGAGTATATTCCCGCTGCCCTTGGAGAAACATACACATTCCTCTTTACGATGGTGGTCAAACCCCTCTCTATGAGGGTGTTCTAACATGTCCCTAGAGTATCCAAAACTCAACATTTGGACAGAAGCCAACCTTGGAAAATTTCTCATTCCCCTTCTCTACAAAGGTCTCTTCTCTTTTCCTTCTCTATGAAGGTCTACCTATGGGATTTCTCTTTCCTTCTCTACGAAGGTCTTTTCTCTTTCTCCTTCTCTCCGAAGGTCTAGTTATGGGATCTGAAAAAATCTCCCGTGGTCCAAAATATTTCCATGGTATAATACCATGCTACCCGTCTATTGGGCACCATCCATTTGCTTTCATAACTACACCAAATCACGATCCTCCATTTTGAACTTAGAGACATGGCTCCCTCTTGCACCAAAATAATAGCTTCTAATCATCATCCTTAAAGTTCTTCTTCTGTAATATCCTGGGTGCCTTCTTGAGTTCAAACATTTCTTTCTTTTTGAATTCATACTGGATCAACCTGCTCCCTCTTCATCTATAAGAACGGTACTTGAGTGACCTATAGTTACCTACATCTCATCCACTATATCCGAGTATCCATCTTTTTCTTCATCTTGAACATTTCTATTCTGCATCTTTAGGATCCTCCTACTCCTATATAACTACTGGATATTGTCTAGTCTTTACTGAATGTCACCATATCATACGTCCTTCTCATGTTGTCTAACTTCTGTAAGTCACATCATAAGTTCTTTCTTCCGATACTTGTAAACTTACAATATGATTTCTTTGTCACTCTCATGAGTGATCATACCTAAAATAAATATTTTATCTCTTTCTTTATCCTTTTATTTAATAAGTCTACATAGACACTGAAATAAAACAAGGTTCATTAACATTCTCACAAAAAAAATCTAACTTGTAATGATAAGGTAAACTAGATACTAAAAATAAACATGAATACTTATCTTTTGTTTTTGTGTGGGGAGGCTCTACGGAGTCCACCATTTTCTATCTTTCTTCATATCAACTATATTCAACTTTAAATTACATAACAATCAATTTCTGCTAAAGCTTTCTTTGAGGGAGGAGATTCCTCTTCTTCTACCACATGTGCTTGATACTTTCTTTTTCCTTTTCCCTGAGGACAGTCATAGGAAAAGTGTCCCAACTTTTGATAGTTGTAGCATCTGATCTTTGAAACATCTTTCTTCTTAACTGGAACTCTTACAGAGTTATCTTATTTATTGTTCTTCCTGAAGGAACATATTTTTTTATTTTGAGCTGTAAGAGCTTCCTCTTCATCAACAATTAATCTCTTATGTTGGTCTGCAAGTCTAGATTCTTTGTGTGTGCAATCTGACCATAACTGATCAAACTTGGCTAACTTGCTTCTTTCACACACTCCTTGCACAAAAGGAATCCAAAATGTTTGAAACCCATTTAGGGTTGTGGTTACAAGATCTTTGTCACTAATGACATCTCCAATAGATGCAAGATGATCTCTGATCTGATAAACTCTCATAAGATAGGATGTGACAGATTCTGTGTTTTCCATCTACATATTACAAAGCTGATTTCTTAAGGAAAGATTCTAGCTAATGTCTTTGCTTTCATATAACCTGTTGAGTGCTTCATACATTTTCCTTGCTTTCTGTAGTTCGGAAATATGAGGGATCAAGAGATCCTTTTCTGAATCTGAAACGATTCTCTTTGCTTTCTTTTCATTCTTCTTATGCTTGGTATTTTGTTCTTCATCATCTGGTTCTGGTACACCCACTGTAACATATTCTAGGAGATCATTCTCATCTAGAATAATCTACAACCTATGCTTCCAAGATTTGAACTTTCTATATCCTTCCAGCCTGTCTTCTACCCTCATGTTGGTAGCCATTCTTTCTTGTAGTAGAAACCCTAGCCCTTCGGGCTATAGAAATAATAGAAAAATTAAATTTCTTGGATTTGAAAACTGAACTCACCAAAAGATGCATTGGACCGAGGCGAGTATGTTGGTATAGTCAGATTTCTAAAAAATCCAAATTTTACCCCTTCAAACTTGATCAACAGATTTCTGGACTAGTGCTTCTGGTTTTCTGGTACTTTTGGTACTCTGGTACTTCTGGTACTCTGGCACTTCTGGTACTCTAGTTTTCTGGTACTTCTAGTACTTTTTGAAAACTAGGGTTTCACTTTCCGGTAGATCTAGCCACTAAAAAGGTGCGTTGAAGATGCCAAAGTGTTCCTTGAGGTAGGACACACTTTTCTAGATGGTTTTGGGGCTGACATTCTTCTTCAATAAAAATCCCTAATTTTCTTGTATGACAACAATGATGTTTTTCTTTTTCCCATGAAATATGCTCTCTTCAACTTAGATCTGATACCATGTTAAAGTTTAAGCTATTATTAGGTTACCTTTCAATTTACTAGATAACAATAGCATAGATAGGATCACTGAGAGAAACACAATCACAAGATACATAACATTTATCCTGGGAAACCCTCATGGGGAAGAAAACCCAACAAAAATTCCTTAATATAGATAGCCAAGACAATGAACCAAACAACATAGAAATTCCTCTCCCAAGGATGCACCTCTCTCTCTCTTCCTTCTTCTGGCAACTGGTAACTGCAACTTCCTTCAATACTTGTGACCTAGATGAGTGAGCTGAGTGTGTGTATAAATGAGGCACTGGCCTCTCTTATTTATACAATCTGGCAGGTGATGAACTGAGGTATCTTTTCAATGATAAGGCCAACTTCTCAATCTGGGTGGTTAGAACCACTTTAATTTGCCTGGGGGCCAACTTCTTACTTTGCATATTACAATTAGGATTTGACCAATTTGCAAAAGGGGATTTGGTCAATTACAATGCCCGACATGATCAATCCAAAAAAGGGGATTGTTCTAATCAATAATAAATATATTTTATCTTTTACTTTATCCACAAAAGGGGATAAGAATATTCTTTGCAGTTACACAATATTTTAACACAATATAACTCAAATAAAATTCATATAGCCACTAACATTGCTAGTTAGGACTAACACTAATTTCTTTTATTTCATTTTCTCATAGTATAACATAGTATAGTATAGTTCCCTTTCTTGGATTTTTTTTTATAAGTTCCTTTCCATTGCTCTTGTTTCTTGTTATTACTAACATGTGTCTTGTGAAGGTGTGACAGGTAATGAATCATGGTGACAATATCAAATGTAGCAACAATAATTATAAGCCATTCATAGCATGGAATTTAGAGCTTAGAATAATAGAATCAACACATAAAATGCATTATCCATCTGCCATTATGTCACAAATAAAACCAATAATTCATCACCAATCATGTAGAACCCTGTAAGCAACATCGAAACAACAACATGAAATGTGTGATAAGACTATATCTGAGCCTCCAGTCTACAAGGGGGTCCCACCTACTAGTATTATATATCATTAGCATAGTTTAAATAATAGGCTTTAGCAATAGTTTGCGGGAAAAATCCTTGTTGCGATTTTTATTGTCAATAGGCACCTAAAACTTTTCATCAAAATTACCTTGTCAAATTAAACAAATGCTCAAAGACCCTATACAATTGACCAAGTTTAGGTATGGGAGGGGTATCATAAAAGTCCCATTGGGTAGACCAAAAACCTCAAGTAGGGGATGCTCCCAAGGATTCCCCTTCAAGGTCATGTAGTGGATGATGATGTGGATAGGGGGTTAGAATTCATAGTTCAATGGGTTTCATGACATACAAGGGCTTGTATTGTCTCATCTATGGGTTCCTTTGTAGAGGGTGTGCTGCACCTTAGTTTTCAATGCATCTTTTTCCCAAGCCCATTCATTTCCATTAATTAATTAATAGTACAAAACCTTGGGTACTCTCTAGAGTGAAATTGATTATCTTGGGGGGAAACACCACAAGGACACTTGAAGCAAGAGGTACACGAAGTGCCATATGCAAGGAAAGAAAGGGACACCACATGAGTGTACACACCTCAACAAGTGAGGACATTTATATAATGTTATTTTTCTTTTGAAGGTCTTTGATTTTTTTAGGAGAATCCTTTCATTGCTCTCAATACCTCTTTGGGCAAGCATTTGGAAGGTGTATATTTTATGATTTTATCTTTTTCCAAGCATCATCCCTATGGGCCTTTAGCCCCTTCTTCCCATGAAATGAGGTACATGCCCTTCTTGGGTCACTAAAGACAAAGGGACTAGAAGAGGTAAATGTGTTGGGAATGTGATGAGAGGAAAGTGATAAGTATCGTCGGGAATCGTATGATGACCCCTCAAGGGAGCCCCAGTTACACCCCTTCCCCAAAAGTTTTCCATACACTAGGAAATCGATGACACTCACCAAGGTGAAATAGGGTCAAAAGCATAATGTCCAAGAAAACGTTCTATAATAAAAATCATGTTTAATACAACATTATTAAATGCTTCAAATATTAGGGTGATTACCTGCCACAATACCTGACTTGTACCGTATGGAGCAAGACCCAAATGCTTTTCAAAAGCTAGATGGTGTGGTGGATGATCTGACGATGGATCCAATGTGTGGTGATAGAGAAAGTTTCCATATGTGCAAGTGGACACTTCTAGTCATGTGGTATCTCAACACTCCGTGTATGTAACTTGAGGGCCTCAAGATCAACTCCTTAGTCATCTTTATAAGTTGGGGATAACATCTCACTCCTACTTGGGGACATGTGCTCACTGTAGAGTGCATGAGAACCACAACATCTCTTGGTAGACCTGTTCCTACACACACTAATACAAAAAACATGTTAATAGTCAGATGGATTCACTCATCCTTTGTCCATATATATCAAAATCCAAAAATTAAATTGATCTAGAAAAGAAAATTTTAGCATTTTTTCAAAAATTTCTAAACTAAGCATGAAATCAATATGCAAGTAGAGAAAAATGAAAAATGAAATGCATCTAAACTAACATGAGAAATGAATATGAAATGAAAGGAAAGCGAGATGACCTACCTACTTTCATGGGGCCTGTGCCCTGAAGAATTCAAGTGACCTGAACATAGGGCTGAAGAAGAGACCCATCCATTGGTAATGGCATATTTCTCCCATCCAAAGCTGTCGAATAATAATTTTCTTTATCAGACTTCTTCTTGACAATGTAGGGGCTAATCCATGAGCTATCATCCTTCTGTTCATATCTGGGTGTGCCCTTCTTTTTGTCCCTCATGAACGCAAGACTTCCTTCACTATAATTGATGTAAGGTATATTCTCAATGTGCTGATAAGAAGGAGGTTTTGTGTTGAATACCCTTTTGATGGCTTCCTCACATTCTTTATCTTCTTTCCTTAATATTTGGATAGACCTTGGCTCTTTTCCCTGGAAATTTTCAAGTTTCTCTTTGTATTCATCTTTCCTTGGGAGAAGCATATCTATGGAGTCCTCCTGCATAAAAGGAAAGTCCTATGGATTGTACTCAATGCTGTCTGGGACTTCATCAAACTCATCTTTAGTCGCATAGTCAACACCGTTGGGATTAGTCACATGCTTGTCATCTCTCTCGATTGTATAATATATCAAAAGTGCCATCTCCCATGGGGATGTGTGCATGGGTGAGGTACATGCTAAGGAAACCCCTAAGGGAAACATACCAACTCCTTGATAATAGCATCCCCCAAGCATCCAGGACATCAATCACCACTATATTCATGAGGAGGATGATATGTGAAAATTCAATAAAAAATACCTCATCATCCTCACACAATCCATAAATCTTGACCCTTTTAGATCAATGCCACATACGTTTCCATGGGGTCGTGTCGTCTTCAAACCAATTTTTTCCATTAACTTCAATGACATGAAATTTGCGGAGGCCCCATAATCCAACATACAATTGTTCAAGAGGAGGCCATTTATGCCTAATGAAAGATAGAAAGGAGGAATGTTGTCCTTTTTCTGATCAAGATACATAGTGTTCAGAATGATGGGAGGGTATTCATTCTCATTCAGTACCTTTAATAACTTCAATACCTCCATCCTTACAGAAGGGATCTTGCACATCTCTGTCACCGGATCTGTCATATTCAATTTTCCAAACATGGATGCAACATCTATATTCAACTAAATCTCATCTGTGGGAACTGGATTAGGAGGAAAATCATGTACTGGAGGTGGAGGTGGTGGGAGCACCTTATATACATATGGAGGAGGAGTGGAAGGCTATGATGGAGGGGATGAAGCTTTATTTCTTATGGTGTATGTCAAATATTCCCTCTTCCTTAGTTCCTTCCTCTGATCGCCTGTCAACTGATTCAAGGCCCGAAGTTTCCCCTCTCTTTCTCCCTGTCTTTTGGCTTCATCAAAATTTTCTTGTGTGACTTATCCCTCTTGGAAGTTACATATCATATCCATGAAATTCATACTATTGGAAGAATATTCATCTCGTCAGGGACACTCATCTTCTTAATGAGACTTCTGGCATGGAGAACACCAAGGTGTTTGTTCTGTGTCAACCATCCCAACTAGTTTCAAAGTATCATGGGCCTTTTATTCTTGTTGAGGCCTTGGTTTCCAACCTGTGACATCTCTCTACTGTCTAGAAAATTGAGGTATGGGGACATATTTATTTCTTTCCACAATGTTTAATCGTCCCGTGATCTAATTTTGTTCTTGGAAACATTGAGTACTTATCTGATCTATCTTCTAAGTCAAGAGGGAAATTGGATTAAGAGCACTATTACTAGTATATTTAGTCTTTGTCTCTGCCTTGACATGAGGATACTGAAAATGATCAATCTTTGAGTCAAGGATATTTTATTCAATTTCTGCACTGTATTCTTTGTCTTCTACCAAAGAAGTGGGCTTCTTGTCCTTCAGAATAAAGCGAAACTTTCAATCAAATGAATTCACATATTGGAGACAAATTTCCATAGCTGTAGGATCAAAATCTGTTAGACTCTGACAATACAATCTATCGAACCTAGTATCAAAATCACTCACTATCTCATTATCCTTTTTCTTTATCTGATTGAACTGAGCTACAAGAATCCCATTGTCATTTTTCATTGTCCATATGTTCTTGAATAATTTGGAAAAATCTTCATAAGATGCAATGTGATTGTCAGGTAGCCCTGTGAACCACCTCTGGACATCTTTGTTCAAAGATGAGGATAGTAGTCTCATGGATACATCCTCATGTTCCACTTCTACATTTTTCTTGTTTCGGCCTACGACATAAAGATGATCATTTGCAGTGATGACATTGTTTCCTAGAAACTTTGGAAACCATTTGTGAGACTCTTTCAACATTGTGTTGGGGTATCCAGGGATGGTGGCCATGTTAATGGTTTTTTAAAGGTATTTTTCCCAAGGGTGAGCCATTGGAGCAATGGGAAGGGTACCATGGAAAAGGGTTTTGGCAGCGAGAGACTTGAGGGAAGGCCTTATTTGGTAAACCTTAGAAGGTTTGAACCTCCATGGGGGAAAATGATTTAGGGAAGAAGGGTTCTAGGAAGGTGGACTCGCTAGATGATCTGATCTTCAAGAAAATATCATTGAGAGTGAAAAGGAAACGTCCTTTATGTGGAGTAGCTAGACAAGCTAGGGAAGAGGCTTTGGGATAGATTGCCAAAGTGTCATTATGGTTTGGAAAAGGATTAAAAATCCTCCTCGACAACGACACCAAAATGTTATTTCACAAGTTTTAGGTTGGGAAAATCCCGACCCAACCACCAAATTGTGACAACTTAGATAACACATACCCATTGTTACCTTAGGCAAATATTCCCATCACTTTAGAGATGAGAGAATGACCTCAAGGGGGGAATCTCGGTGACCCTGGGGGAAATGAGATGGAACATGAAGAGATGAAGGAATGAAACCCCTAAAAGGTAAATATAGAGAGTGTGTAAAGGCTTGAGAAAGAGTCTTTATGGTAACCAACAGTTCCCAAGAGACAAAAGTGCCTGTAAAGAGTGATGTACCTGCCTGAGACACAAGAACAAGACACGTATATGATTATAATGTTAGGTGGAAAATCAAGTTAATATTTCTATCCATAATTGTAGAAGTAAACAAAAGTATATATTAGTAACAAAATAAATGTTAAAACTACTAAACAATTGCTAAAATTCAAACAAATGATGCAATAGATAAGCTAGATAAACACTAGTAATACTCAAGTATGAAAGCATAATACTTTAGCAATGAAAAAAGGCTCTAATAAAAGATGTTTGCAGAGCTGTTTTGCAGCCTTATGGATGTAAAAGACAATTTTTTACAACAATAAATCCAACCACCAAAAATTACAAAGAGTCCACCCAAAATTTGCGCTAGGCCTAGTAGATTGTCTTGGCAAACATTTAGCAAATTATGACGATTGAAAAGCAAGTTAAAAGTGAATAAAGAGAGATTTTTCTACATCCCTAATGGTTGTATATTTTAATGAGCTATAACTCTAATAATACTAGGCCAATCAAGACACCCTAATGGCCATGAAAAGCCCTTAGAATGAAAAAAAATATCCAATTGAAACAAGATTAGTATCTCATAAAATCATGTTTACCAAGGCAAAGAATTTATTTCTCCAATGTAAAAAAAATTATATTAGTGCCTTTAAAATTGGGTGAATGGGGTATTTAAAACACAATTTGTATCAACAAGATCCCTATGGGTGTAAATCCTCTTATTACCTAGGGTATGCCAACCAACTTAGGGTAAATATAAGAGGGTGTACACACTTGTACTTCTCCTAGCAACCCTTGTTCAAGAATGACTTATAACCTTAAAAATAAGATGAATCATAAATGGAGGGTGTATCCAACATACTCCTCCTAGAGTTTCCACCACAATAACAAAAAATGAGCAAGAAAGAGCTATCATATCGATATTTTCCTTACCAATTTCAAGAAAAGAGATATCAAAGCCTAGTTCACCATGCAATTTACCATCCACAAGAAAAATAATAAGCCTTCAAGAGGTGCACATCACTTCCTTCCATCCATTCACCAAAATATAACACCATAAACCATTTTCAAGAAAGAGAGATACCAAAAATTCTCAAGCATAGTGAAAATTTCAGCCAATTACTTCTCATAATGGGAGAGTTATGTTAAAATGATTTGAGTTTGATCTCTATTTATACACAAATTCTTAGAAATAGTTTTTCCACTCAGGTTAGGGTAAACACAAAGTAAGGGGACAACAAACCCCTACTTTTCCCCTTTACAAAAATAATACTAAGGAATTCATACTTTGCACATAAAATGAAACCCTAAGTAAGACGTAACCCCTCTAGGGGAAAGTTTTGACACTTTTCCAGGTCATTGGAGAAGAGAGTGGAGGTCATTGGGGATTCTTGAGCCTCCTCTTCATGTGCCAATGTCTCTCCATGCCTCCTTCGGTCAAATAATTCCAAGTGTCAATGAGCAACAACTCCATCACCACCAAACCCTA
>CBVK0100228326.1:0-25288 GCA_900067695.1 Picea abies
AGGCCCACCTCCTTTGATCATGGATCAATTCTTAGTGTGTGCCCATAGTGGGCTTTCTTCGTATTTCAATTCAAAATTGTTCTCCTTTGTAATTGTAGTCGTGGAAGTTTTTCAGCCTCTCGTCAATTAGAAGCTTTTGAGACCGCTCCTAGAATCATTGCTCCATTGGCCCAATGATTTAAATCTTATTACAATTTTAAGATAAAATTATAATAAGATTTAAATCTTTGGCCCAATTGCTCACTCAGTTGTTTAAAATCATTATTATTATCAATTTTCAAACTTGCCAAAGGCAGGGACTACGCTGTCGTGCAACACTTGTTTTGACAGACTTGGATTTCATGGTAGAAAATTATTTTAAACAACTGAGTATGAAAATTTGTATAAAATGTTGATATTTCTAGTTTATAATTTTTTTTTCTTCCATTTATTGTTCACCATGGGTCCTAGTATGCATTTCAATGAGGCACTCGACTCTAATTTTTACTCTATGGGAAAAAGACAAATTTCAAGTTTTTTTACACAACATAAAATTTTGTGTTTCAAATTAAAAAAAAAAAAAACTTTAATTGTATCAATATTTTTAATCAAAGACTCTCCAAGTTGAATCATTCAATTTGGCCTTGTAATGAAGATTGGGTGTGCATTTTAGTGATGATAGCCAAAATTACCTTGCTTCACTAAAATGCATCTTCGGTCTTCATTTATTGGTCAATTTGAGTGATTGAAATTGGGAAGTGTATGATTTTTCATTATCCATGTATTTACATTTTCATATTTCCAAATTTTACCCTAAAAGTTTCTTATTTATATTTCCTTCAATGTGCATAATTTTTCATTGATGTGCATTTTGTTAAAGTTGTGTATAAGTGGGAAAAAAAGGTATATAGGCATTTTGGAAAACATGATGCGTAAGTACATAGATTTAGTATTGCATAATTATGTCTCAATCCAAATTTCATACATGGGGTATACTTGGATTGGCCCTATAGTTTTTGTATTGACTATAAAAATTGGCATCGGGTCTAACAAAATTATGCACACTAGAAAAGAATAATTTTTTAAGGCACAAATTAGAAATATAAAAAAGTAGAAATTTAGATAATAAGAAAACACCCACTTTTTAATTTGAATCACTCGAATTGGCCAATAAATCAAGCATGTGATTGCATTTTAGTGAAACGAGGCAATTTTGGCTAGATTTGGAGAAATGGTTGCCCATCATTCATTACAAGACCAAATTGAATGATTAAACTTAGAGAGTGTATATTTAGTAATTTCAAACCTTCCTAAAATTATAAAATTTTGACTTAACACACAAAACTTTAGGTTGTGCTAAAAAACTTGAAATTTGTCTTTTTTCTGTAGGGTAAAAATCAGGGTTGAGTGTCTCGCTGAAATGGAGATTGAGGCATGTATTTAATGGTAAATAGAAAAAAAAACATTCCAACATGGATATATAAACATTTTCTATTGCATACCTAGTTGTCTAAAATAATTATTCTATAGCAAAATTGAAGTATGTCAAAATAGCAATTAATACTATAGCATTTTGGTAGACTCGGTGCATGGATACATATGTTCATTATTGTGTAATTATGTCTTTATCTAAATTTTATACCTCGGGTGTACTTGGTTTTCCCTTGGAGGGAATTTTTGTACAGATTATGAAACTTGGAAAATAATATCAATTGTTATTTTGGGAGACTTGGATTTCATTGTAGAAGTTTATTTTGGACAATCAGTATAGAAGGTTGTAGAAAATGTTGGAAACTCTAGATTGGAATGTTTTTATTTTCATTTACCATTAACTATAATTCTTGGTGTGCATTTCATTGAGGGATTCGACCTTCATTCTTATCTTTTGGGAAAAAATCGAATTTGGAGTTTTTTTCAAGTCATAATGTTTTGTGTGTTAAATTAAAATTTTAAAATTGTATAAAGCTTTGCAATTACTAAACAAAACAATATTTAAGTTGAATTATTCAATTTGGCCTTGTATTAAAGGTTGGTCATGCAAGTCAGTGAAGCTAGACAAAATTGTTTTGCTTCACTAAAATGCACACCTAGGATTCATTTCTTGGTCAATTTGAGTGATTTAAATTGAAAAACATATTTTGAGATGTTCTTTGTCTTTATACATTTTCATATTTCTAATTATAGCTTTAAAGGTTTCTACTTCAGATTTATTTCAACATGCATAATTTTAAATTGGCATGCATTTTGTTTCCATTTTCCATTAACTACATATCCTGGTGCGCATTTCATTGAGGCACACAACCCGAATTTTTACCCTGTGGAAAATAAAAAATCGAAGTGTTTTTTGCACATAATAAAGTTGTGTGTCAAATTAAAAGTTTTGAATTGTAGGATTATTTGTAATTACTAAACACACACTCTTCAAGTTAAATCATTTAATTTGACCTTGTAATGAAGGTTTGGCATTCATTTCGGTGAAACTAGCCAAACTTGTCTTGCTTCACTAAAATACAAGCTCGGGCTTCATTTTGTGGCCAATTTGAGTGATTGAAATTAGAGGGTGATTTTTTGGTCGTTGTACACCTTTCTAAATTTCCATATTTCCAATTCTAGCATTAAAAATGTATGCTTTAGATTTCCTTTAATGTGCATAATTTGGCATTAGCGTGAATTTTGTCAAAGTTGTGTAGAAGTGGAATTTTGGCATACCTAAAAAATAGGTAAGATGTTCCAAGAAACAAATTTTATTTTTATCAATAGGACTGTGCACTATAAAATAAATTTTGTTTCTATCATATGACCCTCATGCACTATGTGGTGTACATTTTTTTATGAAAAAATATTTTTGCTTCTGCCTTATTTTCAAAATAAATGAGAAATTAGTTTTTGATGGGCAATGGGTATTTTCACTTGTTGGGTTGGATCTAAATTTTTATAACGAAGGAATAAGGGGTTATTGATTTCATCAAGTGTATGTGATTCCATATAATTACATATTGAATCACTTGTGTATTGTTTCATGTAATTAAACTCCATAGGATGCTTTCTGAGTTAGTGTTTAACATACCATTTTGAACATTGGATGAGTGACCTTAGCATGTATAAGGATGATTAATGGTAATTGACATGACAAATTTATATTGAAACCCTTTAGGTATGCATTTACAGTTCAAAGAATGTATTTCCTATTTTTTTATAGACAAAAGTATGATAAATTGCATGTATTTTCTAATTAGAGAAATTTGATCTATCTTATAGTGCCAATGTTGATTTTTTTGTTGATTTTGAAAATTAACTCATCAATAAATCATTCAAACCAATTGTCTAAATAAAAATATGCATCTAAAAAGAGGTCAATGCATGGCTAAATAATTTTCTAATCTTCCAATTTGGAACCACGTAATATTGTCCTTCAATACACTCCTATTGGAGGTAAAAAAAATAGTTGTGATCTATGTTTCCCATGGACAATGCCAAGGATTTACAAATCAAAACTTTATACTGAAAAATGAGACTGAGTTTCCTTCAAACATCAGGCAATCATGAAACCATTTTTTAAACTCAATGTCCTCTATGTAAGCAATGTGTGACAAAGAAATTTGTTGCTAAACAACATAGGCGAATTTTGTCTCATATTATAGTTGAAGGGATGGTAATGTACAAGACATAAACATTTACCACAAATTCTGGTCCCAAATTTCCCTCAAAGATCAGTCATTGATACTATTACCATTACAAATCACTCTTATCGAATTATACAAAGTTGTGTTACTCAACAACCTCAGTTTTTGACATCAATTACAATTGAAAGGAATGGTTATTTAGAATATAAAACTTTATATCAGATAATGAACTCTATTTTGCGGAATGAGGCTCAAATTTTCCCTCAAAGATCAACAATTATTGTTGCTACTTTTACAAATCACTCCAATCAAACTATAGAAGGTTGTGTTTCTCAACAACCTAAGCAATGTTTGACTTCAATTATAGTTGAATAGAATGGTATTATATAAGATAAAACATTGTACCATAGAATGAACTCTATTTTGTAGAATTAGGCCCCATTTTTCCCTCAAATATTAGTGATTATTGTTTTTGATATTACAAACCACTATGATCAAAGTATAGAAGGTTGTGTTGCTCAACAACCTAGGCAACCTTTAACTCTAGTTATTGTTGAACGAAATGGAAGTGTAGTCTTAACTAGTGGGAAGCAATTGGCACATGCATCTCTTGAGAATTTGGATGCAACTAGAAGTCAGGAAACAACTGAAAGAAGTATTTCATGAACAAATGGATAGAAATGCACCTATGGAAAAAAAAAATCTATAGATGTAAAAGATTTAGTAGAAATTAATGAAGGGTATTCCATAGATCAAACTATACATGCTACTAGAAGGTCACCAAGAAATCATATAAGATGATCCTTGTTGGGTCTTAAGAAGAGTGCAATATAGTATAATTGTAGGCTAAATGAGTTTTATTTTTTTTAATTAAGGAAATTGGGAGAAGGTTCTCTCAAAATTCACTTTAAGATGTAGATGAAATTTATATTATTGTTGAAAACTACAGTGAAAAGTCTAAAATTAAGGATGTTCTTGAAACCCTAGATGGAGCTGTTGATCAAAATTGATCAGTTATTGTGCAAGAGATCCATAATGATTTGATGCCTAGGAACATGGCTTTAGTATTTACTGAATCAATCATGAGTCATAAATATTTTCTATGTCTAAAGTGGATGGACTCTCATGGTGTATTGAAGGGGGTTGGGTTAGTCCAGCATTAATTTACAAGGAAATAAAATGTGTAAATACGTTGAGGATATTGATATGGGTTGGGAGAGACCTAATGGTTTCACATATGGAGTTAGAGTGAAATAGGTAAAGTTGTATGCTTCATTTATGGTTGAATGATATGAAAAGATATATGAAAGTAGAGTTACTGAAGTTTCTTTCAAACTTGGTATTGATTCTTGTGTACATTATGATCAAGGTGGGAAGATATTTAAGATATTATTTGAGTTACTAGAAGGCAGTGGATTAATGTCTTATGTAAGCCTTCAAAAATGGGATGGAAAGGAAGAATAAAAATAGGTTTTAGCACATGCTACTAATCCTAAAAATAAGGAGAATTTAATGAAACTATAAACAAGATTTCATGAGATGGGATCATAATGGTAGTTGGAAAGGTAGTAAAAGTGAATTTATTTGAGTGTCATGATCTAATCCAAGCCATATGTAGTTTAGTATGAAATACTAATGTTTCTCCAATGAGAAATATTTTTTTCCCTCGGTGCATATACCTTAAAAATATATATACACATGGTTATAGATGAAATCAAAATTCAAGAAAGGGTTATTATCCATAGTGTTTCTAACTCTATACAATGTCACCAAACTTTCTCCTAGTAAGCTATACATATTTATTACAAGTTTAAATTTATGTTTATATTTTTCCATTACTTTATTAATCTTACATTGTTTTAAAACTTGGGAGTTGAATCATGCTTTGAAACCAAGCAAAGGATGGGAAGAAAAGTTGGAAAAGTATATTATAGACATATTCAACCAATCTTATTTGGTAGTCAATTGAATATTATAAAGAACTATCCCATGAATAGAACAAATGATGAAAGGGACATGGTTTCATAATTAATTATTAATTATAAATGAAGCCTATTAGTATTTAATTAACTCATACCTAGTGAAACATGTGTTGCAAATTATAGTTGACTCTTGGTTCAATGTGAGCCTTACAAGATCCACTGAAGGGGGTGGTTTCATTAGTAGTTGGTTGGAGGTAAGAGGGAATATTCATGAGGCCTAGTGGATCAAGAGAACAAGAGACTAGAGAAGGCTCGTAAAGTGATTAAAAAGGACACAAGGATTAAAATGGTAGTGTGAGAAGATCTGTGGATTAAACATATTACAGAAGTTTGTAGGTAAACAAATATATGAAGGATCCCTCTATTCTTGGTTACAATATGTTTTGGCTTCATTGATAGGTTATGGTCCAACCTTCCATATCCTAATGAGGGGTTGGATAGGATCCACCTTTAGTTAGGAGGAGGATGATTCAAGAATTCTAGATGGTAACTACTTCTAGGGATCCTCTTTTCTAACATTGAAGTCACGACACCTATGTTTTTATCCTTGGTATGAGGTAGCTACAAAAATCCCCATGTGGGTCAAGCTACTAGACCTTCCATTAGAGCTATGGTCAAAAAAAATTATTAGTGAAGTAGGAAAATTGTTGGGTCAAACTATTTTTGTGGTTACCTCTTTCAAACTATTTTGGTGTCTACTTAGTAGTGTGGGTGTTGGTGGAAAATGATCTTAGTGAGGAATTGGTTGAAAATATGGACATTATTACTAGTGACCCTATTTATTCTCAAATAGTGGACTATGCCAATGTTCCATTTCGGTGTGCTAAGTGCCATTGTTATGGGCATATTACGAGAGATTGTGAACCACCTTTTGTTAGATAGAATTGGAAGGAAAAGGTTGAGAATGAGGGAATAAAAAAGGAATCGAAGAGGGAAAGGGTAATGATTGAAAATCAAGTTGTGGTTATCCAAAATGTCTTGGACATTTCAAGCCCTCGAGAGGAATATAATGGGGGAGAAATGGTATCAAAATGTTATATGCTTGAATAAATATGAAAATATAACTTCAGAAATAACTCCAAATCAATCACACAAAATATTGAACACAAGAATGAGAGAGATAAACCCTTGAGGTAGGGTAACACAATATATTAATCCTTATGGAAGGATAAAAATCCTCAAGAAATGACTGATACATTCAAAATATTATTCACTATGCTCATTACCTTTATTACACTTCTTTATATATTGATATATATTTCCTAGAAACATTCTAGTAGGTGGAACCTTCTAGTAATCATTCTCACATTTATTGTGTTCAAATTATTACATTTACACGGTCATATATCTATTATTATTCTCATTGGGTACCTCCCTAGGTAGCCCATATTACCCCCATAGGTATACTATATTACATCCCCCTTCCCATGTTTCGTCCTCAAAACATGAGAAGAAACAATACAATAGGATTGGCTAAGCAATGTAACCAATTGGTACCAAGTATGAGCATCCATCCAGCCTAATGGAAGATTAACATGATGTTCAATTGTTTCCTTTCCACCTTGATATTGATTCTTGTCAAGCCTTTGGTGCCATGGGGGTGTTTCTCTACATTGATATCTTCCTATGGTGTTGGTATTCATCCATGTACATCTGGATTGGTTTACTTTCTGGTGTTGTGTTGGTCCATAATAAGTTTGTTGATGTTGACACCCCTACCTTGAGGAATTTTGTTTCTCTATGTGGTGCAGATGATGATATACAACAACTTTAGTAATTGATTCTTCTCTCTTCAACTCTGCAATCAATGAGATCCTTGGCTTATTATTTCTTATGTCCTTCCTTGGGTTGTCCTTCTGTAGCCTCTGCTTCTGATTCATCTTCAGAATATACAAGAACTTCTTTAGCTACCCCCATGGGTCCTTATTTCTTACTAAGGGACATATTTTGCAGTACAAATTTTCACAAACTTATTTTCCACATTAATATTAATTGTACCAATTTTTGTCATCCAAGGATATCCAAGAATAAGATCCACATCATTCATATCAATGGCACAAAAATCAGAATGTAACACATATTTATCCATAGGGAGCTTCAAATATTTAAAAAAATGAACATTGTCGCCCTTAACATGTGTGCTTTAAATATTCTTTGCATAAACTTACAATCTAATAACAACTAAACATTGATAAAATTTTGT
This sequence comes from Picea abies, assembly GCA_900067695.1. NCBI lineage: Eukaryota > Viridiplantae > Streptophyta > Pinopsida > Pinales > Pinaceae > Picea > Picea abies. The sequence goes on from CBVK0100228326.1 coordinate 7,788, forward strand.
TGGAAACTAGGGTTAATAGAAACTATATCCTTCTCTTGTTGAATGCATCCATGAAACTGTAGTATGGATTTTCGACAAGAAAATAAACCCTTGGTTCTCTCGATATCGTTTTTTCCAACATGAGACCACCGATCTAAAAGTATTTTTTCCAATGCTTCATTGGAAAGTACCATGATCTTGGCAAAGTCCAATGATTGTCACCATATGGAAACATCTTCTTTGAAATCGTAGGATAAGAAAAAATTCCACTTCCATTTCCATATTGACTTTTTGGACTCTATGAATTCTTCAATACTAGGATGCTCATCTTTTCCAGTAAAATACATCTTGCTATGGAAACCCCAAAGATAGAACTAGGGTTTGTAAAAAAATCACTTGCTTTTCAATGGATCTCCTTGAGGTTGTTGGCTATACTTATCTGATTCGCTATTATGACCACAATTATGAAATTTCACAGTCAATATGCATCTAATGGCATTTTTTTTACTAAAATCTGAGCACACTAGCCAAAGATATCTGATTTGCAAATCACGAGGTCATTTACAGAAAAACCCTGAAAAAATGTTGATTTTAAAATGTCGATAATTTCACTTCTTGGACTCTCTTTTGGATGATAGTTTTTTTTGAAATTGGGTATTTTTCTAAGAGAAATTAAAATACCCATCTTATTTCTACAAATTTTGATCAAAAAGTTTCATAATTGAATCTGATGTGTGTCACCTCCCTTTTTCCCTTGAAAAAATCTTCAAAAAGAAAAATTAAATAAATAAAATATTCCTTTCTTTGGTCGAAGAAAGAGATCCGATACCAAATGTTATGTTCCTAAATAAATATGAAAACATTAACTAATTAAATAAATCCAAATCAATCTCATATTGAACATGAGAATGAGAGAGATAAACCCTTGAGACAGGGTAACACCATATATCAATCCTTATGGAAGGATAACACTCAAGAAATGTCTAATACATTCACAATATTCTTCTCTATGCTCATTATCTTTCTTACACTTCTTTATATAATGATATCTATTTCCTAAGAACATTTTTGAGAAGGAAAATTCTAGTAGGTGGAACCTTCTAGTAATCCATCTCACATTTATTGTGTTCACACTATTACATGTACATGGTCATATATCTATTATTAATCTCATTGGGTACCTTTCTAGGTACCCCATAGTACCCCCTAGGTATACTACACAAAGGTTAGTAACAGAGGGTGATTTGGCTGGAAAATTTTTTCCAAGTATAATACATGTTCAAAAGGAAATCTCAAAGGAACTAGGAAAATAATATACTCCTCAAAAGAGGGAACAAACTGGATCAAGGTGACAGGAATCAACCCTCTCACTAAGAGAGATGAATTTTTCATATCTTGTAGTTGGGTTGAAAATAACCTCTAAATAACACCTTTTATAGACAAAAGGCAGAGAAAATCTAAAGAACAACTATGGTTCGTTGTGTGAAACTTGATCCAAGGGATAGCACTGGAAACAATTCTACCCTAAGAGTGCATCCATTCAGTCAATAGTCACTCAAATGATACTAAGGTCGAGTTGGAATCACTTTGGTTGGAATCCATGGGGGATGGGGACAAGATAGTGAGTAATTGAGAAAATGTTTTAAAGGGTGGGATTTTATTTCCTTTGATGATGCTGGGAATTTTGGTGGGTTAATTACAGGATGGAGAACAAGCTTTGTTTTACTAAATTCCTTATCTGTCATTTCAGGTCTATGGATTGAGTTACTAGTTAGGGGTCTAGGTAAGATAATTATAGTGATGAATGTGTATGGACCTTATGATGAGCAACAAATATTTTGGGAGCATTTATTCTCTTTGGATATTGTCAAGGAAGAGAGTGATATTATTGGAGCGGACTTGAATTTCATTATGCATAGGTTTGAGGTCTAGGTAGATTCAACTAGGGTTGATTGAATGGTTGATTTCCTCAAACATCAAATAGAACAATGTAGGTTGGTTGATGTGGATTCTAGTGAAATAACAAGATTGGGGGGATAGGGTATCCAAGAGGTTAGATAGGCTTCTAGTGTCTGAGAATTTACTAAATTTGGTTGATAGGTATAGATCTTGGATTGATGTGGGGCGCGGTTCTGATCACAGTCCCATTTTCTCAAAACTAGAATTAAAGGATGTTGAATCCTTCATGTCCTTTTAAGTTCAATCCTATTTTTTTGGATGAGGAGGAATTCCAATAAATTGTAAGCAAAGAGTGAAAGATTTTTTATGGAGAGTGAGGTATTTTGGCAAGTTTCCAATTAGTTGAACCTTCACTCAGGCCATAAAAAGAAGATTGATAGAGTGCGTAGTAGAGAAGCACATAAATAAGGATAGATTCTTGAAGGAAACTGAGAATGATATTTCAAGGATTTATGAAATTAATGGAAGGGGCATATTCTATGAGGAAGACTGAAATAAGAATAAGGAATTGGAGGAAAATAAGACAAGGCTTCTAGAAAGTACGGAAGTAAAGTGGAGGACGAAAAGTAGGGATATTTGGATAGAAAAAGGGGAAGAGAATACCAAGGTTTTTCATCAATTTTCCAATCACAAGAAAAAGTGTCAATACTATTTGGGAAATCAAGAATGAGGAGGGTGCAATTCTTAGAATATTGAGTGAGATAGTAGATCTGGGGGTTAGTCATTTTCAATCAGAATATAAGGAACTTAAGAGGGTGAATATTGTGGATATTTCTACATTGGCTTCCTATTTTCGTTTCTTTGTGACTAAGGAAGATAATCAAAGTATGTCCAAGGAGTTCATAAAGGAGGAATTACATGTATTGTTGTCTTCCTTTAATAAGGATAAGGGCCCCAGACCCAATGGTTGAAATGTTAAGTTCTTTCAAGGATTTTATGAATTGGCAGGAGATGATATACTAAGAGTAATTGAAGAGGTCGTAACATCAGGTAATTTATTTGGGTCCTCCAACTTTACATTTATATTCCTAATAGGCATGGATCCTTTGATTAGTTCAATCCAATTTATCTATGTAATTGTGTCTACAAGATTATAATAAAGGGTATGGAAGCCAAGTTAAAAGAAGTATTATTAGATGTTGTCTCACCATGGTAATTTGGCTTTCTAAAAATAAAACAAATACATGAAGCAATTGGGGTTTCTCAGGAAGGCCTGCATACTATAAGAACTAAGAAGATGTATGCTATAGTTATCAAGTTGGACATATCCAAGGCCTGTGATAAAACATATTGGTTATATTTAATGTTAATTATAATTAATGTTGGTTTTAGTCTTCCAATGGTAAACTAGATAATGGATTGTGTCTTATTTGTTTCTTTTGGTGTCCTTATTAATGGAGTTGCATCAACATTCTTTAATCCCACAAGAGGGATAAGGAAAGGATTTCCTTTGTCTCCCTTGATTTTTCTCATGGGGGCTAAGGGATCAAGTAAATCAATCATTGAAGCTAGAAGAGTGGGATGTGTATAAGGAATAAATATTAGTACCTCTATGTTGCTTACATGCCTTTGATTTGCAAATGATGTATTGTAATTTTCTAATAGGTCAAGCAAAGAGAGAAGGAAACTTCATGAAACTTTTAATATGTGTTATGTAGCTACAAAGATGGATATTAATATCCATAAATCTACTATTTTTTTCTATAATCTAAGAGGGGGAGAGGAATTTTCTTTGAGAAATATTTTTCCATTTATATCTTTTAATATGCAAAAGGGGTTTAAATATATGGGCTTCGTTCTCAAGACCAATGGTTACGGAAAAGGAGATTGGGGTTGGTTTTTGGGTAAGGTTGACAGTGTGATTTGTCTTTTATGTGATAGATTAATTTGCATAGGGGGTAAACTAACTCTTGTCAAAAAAAAATTGGAAGCTATTCTAGTATATTGGCACGCATTATCCTCTATACCTAAAGGAGTGCTAGAGAAGATTAAAAAAGTACTTGTTTTAAGTTTCTTTGGGGAGGGAAGAATGGCAATGGAGGTGTTCACTTAGAAAGATGGAAATATATGTCTAAGCCAAAGGAGGTGGGGGGATGGGTATTGAAACATATTCATTCCTTTGGAAAATACTTACCAACAAAAGGTCTTTGGAATCTTATCTCAAAGGAGAGTTTATGGAAAAGAAATGAATGGAAATTCATTTCCTCTGGATCACTGCTAGATTGGATTAGGAATCCTAAAACGAGTATTAGGAATGTTTCAATCAATGGAAAACATCTAGTAATAGTAGAATGGAATCTTGGGAACGCAAAGTAGGTGAGATTGGGGGGAAATGTTGTTATGGGATGTAGGGAAGCAATATTCGTAAATCCTAATTTAATTAATCATATACAAGATAATGGTTGTTTCACTTTGAATCATATTATGGATCATGGTACTATTGATGCTTTGCAATAGGGATATACATATACCCAGTCACTAAATTTAGAATGGAAATGAGCAAAAAGATGGAACTTATTTATAGCTTGATTAAAAAGGGAACATATCAGGATGGGAGAGGATTTGGACACGATTGTCTAGGACAAAAACACATTTTGCTAGAATGCATATTGGTAACCTAGAGTACAATGTTATACTTGATTTTGAGGCTTGAGAGGGATGTCAGTGGTGGAAAAAAAATTGGAAGATTAAGGCACTGAAAAAAATGAGGATCTTCCTTTAGCTAGCAATACATAATAAGGCCTTGACTTGGGAAATGCAAAAGAGGTGTATGCAATGACATATTTGTGTTCTATGTAGAAAAGATGCAAAAACCATTTCTCATTTGAGTACTTATTGTCCCTTTTCTTAGCAATTGATATGGAATGATGTAGAATAGTGGATAAGTTTCCCAAATGTGTGGATTGAGAATTTTGTGGAAATTCTCCTAAGGAATTAGTTTCGTAGAAAGGATATAAAAGAATTTAGAGAAATACCATGTATAATCTTATGGGACATCTGGTTGGCACATAATGCTTATATTTTTGAAGATAAATAGGCTCCTACCTTTCACGATTTTTCACAAGTTTGTGCATTATTTAAAGGGTGCAAAGTGAGTTTAAAAGAAAAACCTCCAAGACAAGTGGGAGAGCTCCTAATTGATAAACCACTATCATGAGGTTTATTTGATAGGGATAGTCAAGGTTCTAATGTGTTCAATAGTTTTGGTGGACTGATTGTATTTATAATAATCATCATATAAAATTTAACGTTGGCTTGGGCACTACTTCTAACAATTATGTAGATTCAATTATGGTTTTGAGATTTCTTTTGAAGGTTGGATAGGAAAAAGGAATCTAGCAATTTTTCGTTTTTTGGGGATTCATCCTTAGTCATAAAATGAATGAATATGGATCTCCATATTAATAATTTTTTTCCATAGCCATTAGCAAATCAATTAAAAGATGTTTTTCAATTGTTTTTTAAAGTTTCTTTCACACATGTTTTGATTCGGATTATTTCGGCACAAAATGAGAGCGGAGATATAATAAAGCAATGTAAAGATATATCTCAGATATCCAAGAATATAGAATAAATGTATCATATATGCAACCATAAACACAGAGATACAGTAATACACAATTTTCTATTAATGAGTGAAAATGTACAAAGACTATAAAAATACAGAGTGAAAGACTCGCTAGAATGGTGGCATCTTATCTTTGAGGAGAGATCTGATGGCTACTTGCATCTGTGAGAAGATGATATTACAATGATTCTCCAAAGGCCTTTTTATCATAAATAAAATCCAAAACCCTAACCTTGGAAGATGAAAAGCAAACAATTTTGTGGACCCCGTTTTGGATAGTTTGGTGTATCAACTTCCCGGGGGCGTAACTTTGGCATATGCTCTTTGTTTGGGGCACACGATAGCTCGTTGGAAAGGTATTGTCGAGGAGATTCATTTTGGGGGCTCAATCAAAGCCTTTGCCTGTAATTGAGAAGTTATATCATGAAAAACCTTCATTTAGGCCCTCAAAATGGCCCCGAAAGTTAAAAACTGCAAAAAATAGTAAATTTCCAAAATTGTTTTGAGCGAGTTGGAAAAGGTGGGTGGCCCTCGATATCCACCTGGATCAATCCTCCCTCCTTAGGAAGCAATGGTCTCCATTGCATTAAGTGCCCAGGGGAGAGAAAAAAGAGTTTGTTGAATCTGCATCTTGATGAGTTGCTTGCCTTATTGGAGAAGTTGCGTTGCTTAGCTTTTTGAAGGTTGTCACGAGCCAGTGGCTGGAAGGATTGGACCTTTTTAACCAGTCTGGCTACATGAGATTTCTATGTGCAGAAGGAATCTTTGCACTTTGTTTCATTCTTGTCGACCTACTTCTGTTGGATAGAAGGTGCTTGGGCCAAGACTGTAGTGGTTGTAGTATCCTTTTGTTCACCTTTTGTTCAGATTGTAAAGAAGCTAAATTTTGTAGTATGAGATACTACCTTGCGGCATTGTTTAGGTGGGAAAGTAGTTGGAACCACCTCTGGTATCCTGTAGAGATGAATCCCCAGAGTAACAATGACACTACGGGGTCGAGACTCATAGATAACATGGTGCTTCCACATATATGGTTGGCCAAAGATAGCATCACATACATCCAACGAGGCAACATCACATAATATCTCATCCTTGAAGGTCTGGATGTTGTATGACAATCGGCACTGCTAGCTGATACGGAGATCTTGTCCCTGGAGAAGCCACTCGATGTCGTATGGTTTTGGGTGTGGTGTTTTCGACAATCCCAACTGTTTAACGACCTCTGCTAAGATGAGGTTCTTATGGCTTCCACTATCAACAATAAAATGCAACGGGGTCCCCTTCACCTACATCTGTGAATGAAAAAGGAGCTCCCCCTCTTAAAGATCTTCTTCTAGTTGAATTGTTGCGGTCGCGACAATAGCAGTGGGGCCTGTGTCGATAATATGTCTTCTGCTAGTATTTTCTGAATCAAATTCTGAATCAGGGTTCGGCTCCTTGTCTTTGATTTCATCCACCAATGAATGTTTTGAGTGACATTCATCGGTTTTGTGCCAGGGGATTTTGTGGAAATCGCACAATTTTTCAGTGTCCTTCTTTGTCTTCTTGTGTCTCTTCTTTTCCTATGGCTTGGAATGGTTTTTGGGAGATTGTTTGCTAGGGTCGTCTTTATCATACTTTGGTTGTTGCGGATTTATAGACCCGAACTCATGTTTTTTCTGGTACTTAAATTTATGCTCGATTTTAACAGCATGTCGATAAGCAGCACCGAGTGATGAGATGTCCAAAAAATCCATTTCAATTTGGATGTATCTATGTAGAGCCCCATGGTATTTCAGAACCAAATGTCATTCAGAGTCTTTGATACCCAGCTTGGTGCGCAAGGTATGGAAGGTATTGGTGAACTCCGGAACTGCTTGGCCCCTCTCTTGCCACAGTGTGGTCCACCTCATGTATTGGTCCTCATAGTTTCCAATAGGATAATATTGTTCCTTTATTGCATCCACAAAAAAATCCCAAGTGGGCTTAGCTCCATATATTCCAGACTCTTTTGTGGAACTTTTCTCCCACTAATTTTCCCACCAATGTTTGACATGGGGGAGATCCATAAGGAATGCAAAGGTGATATTTTCCCTGTCAGAGAAATTATGAACAGAGAAATAACCTTCTATCATATTTAACCATTTGTCTAGGGCTTTCGCATCTATCTGTCCTTCAAATACGGGAATATCAAAATTAAATTGTACCTTGAAAGAAGAGGTGCTTACAAAGTGGTTGCTTGATGAATATGCACATGTTTCTATAGACAGACATTGAAGGATGTGGGAAAAATTCTCCATTATTTCATCCCTCTGTCGCGTGAGAGCTTGCTCAAGTAATAGATTAATAGAATTGTCTGCTCCATCGTTTTTATTTTTTTCCACCATGGAGGGCTTCTTGGGTGTGCGAGAGAGATTTTCTTCAAGTGAGACAAGCTTGAGACCTAACTTTCTATACTCGAACCTCGTCAAGGACATGCACTGAATAAAAAAATGATCAAGAGCAACCTGCTCTGATACCACTGATCTGGATTATTTTCGGCACGAAATGAGAGCGGAGATATAATAAAGCAATGTACAGAGATATCTCGGATATCCAATAATATATAATAAATGTATCATAGATGAAACCATAAACACAGAGATACAGTAATACACAATTTTCTATTAATGAGCGAAAATGTACAAAGACTGTAAAAATACAGAGTCAAAGACTCGCGAGAATGGTGGCAAATTATCTCTGAGAAGAGATGTGACGAATACTCGCATCCATGAGAAGATGATCTTACAATGAGGCTCCAAAGGCCTTTTTGTAATAAATAAAATCCAAAACCCTGACCCTAGAAGATGAAAAGCCAACAGTTTTTTGGACCTCGTTTTGGGTAGTTTGGTGTATCAACTTCTCGAGGGCGTAACTTTGGCGTACGACCTCCGTTTGGGGCACACGATAGCTCATTGGAAAGGTATCATCGAGGAGATTAATTTTGGGGGATCAATCAAAGCCTTTGTTTATCATTGATAAGATATATCTTGAAAAACCTTCATTTAGGCACTCAAAATGGCCCCAGAAGTTAAAAACTGCTAAAAATAGTAAATTTCCAAAATTGCTAGAAAATTGTTTTGAGTGAGTTGGAAAAGGTGGGTGGCCCTCGATATCCACCTGGATCATGTTTTCATATAGATGAATATTTAATAAGGTACTTTTTCTAAGGAGGGTTGTCATCTAGAGGTTGGAGTTCTTTTTTAGAAGGAGCACTTGGATGGGGTCTTGATTGTGTCAAGACATTCTATTTAATTCAAGGCTTCATTTTTGCCATAAATGATGATATGCTTGCTTACATAATTCTATAGTAGATTTTATTGTATGTCGTATGAGAGGGTAGGTTTATCTCTTAATTTTTTGTGTGAATGACAATGAAAGACCTTATTTTTGAGGTTATGAGGATGGGATCTATAGTGCTATAAAATGGTTTCATTGTTTTAATGTTTGTGGGTAGTCATGGGATCCCTCTAAGCATATGATGATGTTTTCATTCATCCTTTTTTTTGTAAATTATTTTGAGAAACTAAAGAATATGATTTTCATTCTAAGCTAGAATAAAAATTGCACTTTTTTTCTTTGGAAAAAAATATATTATAAATATAAATAATACTAGTCAAGTGAGTCTAGACTGAGTGGTTGTGAAGAAAATTGTTGTCCTCCCTACCTGGGTTCAAATCAAACATTGTGACAAGATGCTCTTTGTGATCCATTTGTTGAATATCATGAACATCATGATATTATTGAAAAAACCTCGAGCTTCTGCAAAATTTAGTTTACCCTAGGTACCATCCTCAGAATGAGGGGAAGATCCCGACAAGTTTTCCAGAGATATATATTTTGAGTACCAAAAAATATACACTTAAATATTAATTATAATGAATACTATATAAATACATTATGTGTGTGTGTGTGTGTGTGTGTGTGTGTGTGTGTGTGTGTGTGTGTGTGTGTGTGAATTTTTTTGTTTAAAATACAATGATAAATAAATCCTTTTATGGTCAAAATTGGGAAAAAAATGGAAAAAAGTAATAATTCTTTTACTCATTTTCGTATATTTGTTAACTTAAAATTTATTTAGAGGTTAACAAAATTTTAAAATAAAAATAAAAGCATTCAATGTGAAAAACTGAGATTTATTTAAATTAATTTAGATGTTTAAAAAATATATATTTTAAAAATAAATTAGAAAAAATGCTAAAGAAGAATGAGGGATAAGTTAGTGCATTATTCGCAAGATGGAGATGAGGTAATCCTAAAGTTAATATTAAATTCAAGAGATGAGTTGCTAGAGATCTGGAAATGGTCAAGGGGATGTTTTTGACTGACCTACAACCATAGGAGAAGGAAATGATTTGGAGGATGAACCAAAAGTGTCGAAAGCATCATTCCTTTACCACATGCAAAATGAACGGACAATGTATGATGTCAAAGTGATATACTCCAAATCAAAGACAACATATGAAGGATGACTTGTCAACTCTAGATTTAATTAAGAAAACCTTAAGGTAGGGAATCCTTTACTTTCAAGGGTAGAAGGAATAGGTAGATCCTTCCTGAATTGTGAGGAACTAAAGGTGGTTTAGAGTGCTAGGAGTTAGATATATATTGGGAAAGGATTCGGGCATGGGGAGGGGTTTGTAGCCTTAACTCTAGAAGAATTGTCAAGAGAGAGTGAGGAAGGGAACAAAATAAAGGAGATTATGTTTAATCCTAATACCCTTAGAAGAAAAAGTAAACAAAAGTGCATTAGACTGTAGAAGGAAAAAATTAGCATCGTATTGGGTGAGGATGTAGGCATGGATGAAATTTCCAGCCTAATGGAAAAATTCATAACAAGGTGTCCATGGATGGGAAAAGCTTGGTTTGCTACAATAGGGTATTTTCCATAATTTTGAATTCTCATCCATGGTTGGCTTGCTTTTGAGTTTTGGGATGGGATTTACATGGAGAAGATATTAGCACAAATGTGGTCCTAGGATCCTTTAATACTTGAATTAAGGAGATGGATGCCAATATTTGACCCTTGGAAGGAAACTATGCACATTCAGCCTATATATGTAAAATTACCAAGTTTATATATGGAATTATACTGTGAATCTAGGTTGAAAACACTAGAATATGGGATTGGAAAACTCACTTCTCTGGAGGATAGTTTTCATGTTAAAGTGTATAGGAAGGTGTTAAAAATTCTAGTGGAGATTTATCTTTGAGAAGTTTTGTTAGAGGAATTGGAGATAACATGAGTTAAGTGAAAATTTATGCAAGTCTTGGACTGCTAGAGATCCCCATTTACATGTTCAAATTGTTATGTTGTATGCCATGTTTATAAGGACTACCCTTATCCATATAGAAAGTGGGTCAAGAAGAAAAAAGAAAAGGTTGCAAAAGACCCCCTAAAAACTAAGGAGAATGGAACAAAAAAGGAGGAAGCTAAGGGTTATCTTATCATCATTGTGGAGAAATAATTTGAAGCCTGCGATACCTTAATCCATATAGAAAGTGGGTCTAGAATAAAAAAGAAAAGAGGTAAGGATATAGAAGAGTATCAATGGTATACTAACAATGAGGAATCACTTTCGGGAAAAAAGGAAGAATCAATATTGGGAATTGTGATGTAAGATTCAAGTAAGACATTGAATAAAAGTAAGTATAAAAATCATCTTAATCCCATTTTTTGTATTTTTCAAAGATAGATTCTTCGTAAGAAAACCTATTAAATAATTTCCCATCCATGAATTCTTCTTTGGAAATTGAATTAGTTGTTATAGATCAAAGGGAAGAGCCTAGTACACCTTCTTCTTTAGAATATTTACTTAAGATTTCACCCCAAGTAGATAAACACATACAAAGTTCAAAGGAAAGCCCCTTACACTACTACATATGGGCGGATTATTCCACGAAAATTTTCCACGCTTCCACTAGTTTCATCTTTTTTTTAAACAGGGCGAGATTTTCATCGATATTGCCACGAACGTTCATCGCAATATCCACAAAAATCTTATTTTAACCTAGTCGGGATTTTCATCGCTATAGCGACGAACTTTCGTGGCAATAGCGACGAAAATTTTGCCTATCTCATTGGTCGGTGTTGACGGTTAGTTGACTATTTGATCTATATATACGTGACTTTAAGAGACTTTGTGACACAATTGCTATAGTTGTGACACTGTTCTTGGCTTTTGTTTGAGCTATTTATTTTTTCCGTCACCCACTGGTTGAACAAATCCAATTCTCGATCTACATAGCTCGGATTTTGAACTTGCAAGGTTAGTATGTTATTTTTTATTGATGTACTCATTTAACTTGTAAATTTTTGTTCAAATGTCCAAATTTCATTTAGCTTGTTTTTTCCTTGATAATATATTATAATATGTGTAGTACCATATTTCATGTCTTTGGTTTTTGGATCTAATTAGTATATTATATGGAAAAAGGTATGTGGATTCCATAATATTCTAGGTTTATGGAATCCACATACCCTTTTCCCTTCAATTGTAGCTATAATCTCTCTCTCTTTTCATTGATAAAGATATGGAATTTCTCTTGAAACTCAACCCTGATCGGTGAAATGATAGTAATTGATTGTCATTTTCTTCTCTCTTTTATTTTTAAGACCTAACAAAAAAACACCAACAAAGCTTGATTGAATCTTTGATACCACTTGTTACATCCCTAGTACCCAAAAGGGATCACACTTTCATAAATTGAAAATAATATAACAGTGACAATAATGGTTGGGATACTTGCACACCTAATGGTTGGCTAGCACTTACTAATTCAATTAAATGAAGAAAGAAATCTCCATGAATAAAATATTGAAGTTGATTGTTATATTGATAAATGATAAGTTATGGTATATATAAGATAGGGAGGAAACTCATGTTTTTAACAACAAGGGTAATAGCCGCAATATATTGCAACATTTCCCTCTTCCGCATAAATTCTTTGCTATCCTCAACATTTCCCTCTTCCGCATATATATTAAGAGAAATATTAATAACATTTCCCTCTTCCGCATAAATTCTTTGCTATCCTCAACATATTGTAATAAATAATGGGTAGGTTGGCATTAGTGACAAGATAGCCTGTTGATATTACATATAATTATTAATGTACGAGAGATCATCCATTATTTAAGCATGCAAAACAAAACCCAAGACTAAATATTGTGGTTGACGTGATCGGGTCTGTACATTTTGCAAAACAAATTACGATAATTTCCATTATTTAAGCATGCAAAACAAAACCCGAGGCTAAACGTTGTGGTTGACGTGATCGGGTGTGTACATCTGGATTGTTGAGAAAGTGCACTCATCAACTCATTGGGAGATGAAACAAAGTCTCAAAATCCAAAGTGTATTCTTACATTTACTACACATAGAATGCCGGTAACATCAATCATTATTTGTACTTTTAATTAATACGTGGCTATTTGTGGATTTTTTAAAAACAAATAATATAATTTTTTTAGTTTTGTGGTTAATTGTCACCTCCAACTAGGGGAAATTAGTCACTTCAGAGTTTTTGACCAATCAAAAAATAGAATTTTGAATATTTAAAAATAAAAAAATATTTTTATTTATATATAAAATTCTCATTAATAAATATTTATTGAAAAACATTATAAAATTTTGTTAAAAATTTTGTAAATTTACAAAAGTCAAAATGATTTTGACTTGCAATCGATTGCTATATTCTATGCTTTAGCAGGGACCAATAAGATACATAAACACTAACCCTAAACTTATGTTAGGTATATATGTCATTATTATATAAAGAAAACATTTGTACACATATGACCTTATTATAAAGATGTTATCTATGTCGTCATGATGTTGGTCCTCTACACATATGATCACCTTATTATAAAGATGTTGACCTTATTATAAAGATGTAGGTCACTTTAAATAAACATATCATAATAGAAAGGAGTAGCTAAAATATAAAAAAATGACAAGTTAATGTTTGGTATGGTGTAGGTAAGACAATTACTTGTCAAGACAAGGATTTGTGACAATGAACGAAAATGACAAGAAGCTTGCTCAGTTAAGAGCGGCATTAGAGGCGAGGGGCAATGGAAAATGTTATTGCCCTTGCTATGATTGCAAAGGCTTTCAAAATAGAAGACTTTTAATAACAACAGCCCAAAGACATTGTAGGGAGAAGGGGCACGCTAAAGGGGGTTATGAATATCGTCCCTTGGTAAGAGGATTCAATATTTAATGTATTCTTTGTAATAATCAGTATGTCATGAATTTTAGTAATATTTCTTATCGGGATTTTTATATTTTCCATACACACTAACTTGTCTACGTTGTTTTTAAATATATAGACGATGCCCCCAAAATGTCGACCTCCAGAGAGTTATTTGCCAGGTACTAGCATAAATACTACTTTACAGGGAGATGAACTTCGAGATCAGAATATTGAAGTTGTTGATCAAGTTATTAATGATGATATGGATGGAGATAACATTAGTGATTCAAATCAGCAAGATGAGATACATAGATTGATCCAAGACACATTTTCTCCAATGGATGAGGACAACCAGGATGATAGTCATGATGTTGATCCTCTACTCGAGAAGTCATGTCAACCTCTTTATGAAGGCTCAACAACAAATCTTTTATCTGTTACATTTTTGTTGGTGAACCTGAAGGTTTTGAATGGTTTATCAAACACATGTCTCACACAGATACTAAGGTATTTAATTTGTTAATTATTTATGCCTGCATGTTCACAAATACTTAAAAGGTTCAATTTTTTCCTATATTGCTATTGTTTTCTAATTTGTAAATTAGTATATTGGATGATATATTGATGATTAATATTGTTTACATTGACTTATTATTTAGAATTTTGTAGATTGTTAGGTGATTTTCTATTACCGACGTCAAATATTTTTCCATGCACATATCGAGAAATATTCGTGATTATGAAAGAAATTGGAATGGACTATCAAGCTAATGATGCATGTCCTAATGATCATATCATATATTATGGAAAATATGCATTAGAAAATGAATGCCCACAATGTCAAATAAGTAGATATCGAACCGATAAAGAGTCAAGGAAGGTGCATTGCAAAGTTCTTCATTATATTCCAATAATTCCACGTTTCCAACGGTTGTTCAGGTGCCAAAGTATAGCATAGTTTATGGATTTCCATGCAAAGAACAGAAGTGGATACAATGTTATTTGAATGCCTACAGATGGTTCTGCATTGAACTACATCGAAGAAAAGTGGCCAATTTTTAAAGAAGAACCTCATAATGTTAGACTTTCATTGGCAGCTGATGGTGTCAATCCATTTGGAGAGCTTCGTTCTACGTACTCAATGTGGCATGTTTTTGTTATAAACAATAACCTTCCTCCTTGGATGTCGATCAAGAGAGAGCACACAATGTTGGCAATGATTGTTCTAGGTATTTAACTATCTTTTATTTGCTTTAAAGTTTGACAAAATATTTCATTTCTAGGTTTCGTGCATGGTAATTTTTTCTTTTATATATAAAAACATCTAGATAAGTATAATTAATCATACATTATGTTGAACCAATTAGGTAGGTACCAGGTTAAAGATATGAACATATATATTGAGCCTCTTATTGATGAGTTGTTGAAGTTATGTGTTGGCTTCATTATGTATGAAATCTCTAGACCAATAGGGAAAAAATGATTTCAATTCCATGGAATACTATCATGGACAATTCATTATGCTCTCGGGTTAACTTATTTTTGTGGTATATTGTTACT
Organism: Picea abies; assembly: GCA_900067695.1. Classification (NCBI taxonomy): domain Eukaryota; kingdom Viridiplantae; phylum Streptophyta; class Pinopsida; order Pinales; family Pinaceae; genus Picea; species Picea abies. Next base: position 23,071 of record CBVK0100228326.1, read on the forward strand.
TTATTTTGTGATTTAATATTATATATATTTATTGAAAAAATCATGCATTATTTTAAATTGTAAGTTTAATTTGACACTACATTAATTCATATATCTTGTGGTTCTTCAAACAAAGGGTAAATTTGCATGCCTAGTTTGTGGTCCGAGGATAAAATGTCGTCATTCAAGGAGTTTATGAAAGGAAGTGTTTGATGAGTATAGGCACTTTCTGCCTAACAACCATAGTTATCAAACTACAGACAAAGCAAATTTCAATGGTAAAGAAGAAAACGGAAAAAAACCACGAAGAATGACACCTCGCCTATGGAAGTTTGAATATATTAGAAATCGTCAAGGTAATTTTTTTTTTTATGTATGACATATTGTATAAATATTTGGTTAATTGCATTAGTATTAATTTCATTTTGTCCCATTAATTAGTGTTAATTTCAATTTTTTGATGTTCCATGAATGTCGTTAAGGCATGAATGGGTTTCCACGAGGAATGAAAAGTTACCAGATGGAATTCAGTATATTTCTATACTACAAGAACCTACAAATAGTTCATTTGTTTGATACAATGCATATCGGGAAGAACATAACAGAATTGTTATGGAGAATACTACATGGAAGGACTGACAAAGAGAGATTTGGAAAGATTTCTTGTGACATCCAGGAAGCTAATCATGCATTGCAAAGTGTTATTATTAATTCTAATGGTGATGGACATGAACATAATACTAGTCTTCCTTGGTTATTGATGGAGCATCAAAGCAATATTGCAAAATAGGTCATTCGGAAAATTAGGTTTTTGGTGGGGTTTTCGTCGAACATACAAAATATCTTAACTAAAAAGGTGATTTTGGTGGGGTTAAAACACATGACTGGCATACATTCATTAAGGAAATTAGTAGGTTATAATATATTTCCTTATTGGTACGCATTTTTTGGAAACAAATAATAATTATTTGTTTTGTTTTATAGTATGTTCTACATTTATCTTTCCCAGACGACTTTGACAACAACATAAAACAAATTATTTATGTACTTGGAAAATACAATGAGGTAAGTATTGTTTTATAAGGAAAATGTAATTCTTATGTGATTTGTAGTGAAACTTATTTACATATTATATTTTATTTGCAAATCTATGTATGCCTTGATGTTATTTTATTGCATCGACATTCGTAGGTAGCTATCGTCAAAAGAAATCCATAAAGAAGATATAAGGTATTGGAAGAGAGAAATTCCCCGAATAATGTGTCAAATGCAACATTATATACCTCCAACATTTTTCAATGAAAAATAACACTACCTCATACACCAAGTTGAGGAGATTGAATTATGTGGACCAGTACATACAAGGTCGATGTGGATGGTGGAGAGGCAATTGAAGTCATTGAATGATTTTGTTAGCCAAAGAGCATGTCCATAGGGTTATATGAATGTATATTAGTCAATATCTACAGAAAATATGAATGTGCCTCGCATTTGGCATCTCAACTCCATCAAAAAATTTGAAGGGGAGGTCCTATTGGGGAAAGGTAAAATGAGAACTGTGAAAGGTAATTGTTATATGTTGACATAGATTTAATATATTACACATTTATTAAACTACTCATTTATTAACAATAGCTAATTAATGATATTAAATTGTTATGTTATCATATAGTTTCTCAAGAGTGGGATGCTTTACATTTATACATTGTAAACAACCTTGATTGGATGGAGCATTGGATAGAATATACTGAAGAATACTTCAGCAGGTTATCATGGGAAGGGGTAAGTAAGATGATTAAAACAACGCATCATCATCACGATCAATTTCGTGATATTACATCAAGGGAAGTTGATTTAGCCTTTGGTTTAAAAGATAGACATGCAAGTTAAATTTTTTACCCACATTTTCCCAGTTTTTTTGCAATTTTTCAATGTATTTGGTTTGTTTAATTTTTGAAATATATATTTAGTAAGTTCTATACAAGGATTATTAATTGGCAGTGTATTTTTTACTTGTTGTCCATGTTGCAATTGAAACATCACAAGGTTATGTGGTGTAATGGTTGTAAATTTCGTATCAAAATGTTGGATGATAAGATGAAAACCTCGAATTTTGGGATAATTGCAGTCTTTAAAGTTACCAACATTTCCTCTATAAGTGACATAAATCCAAAAGAAATTGAGAATAGGTACTATGCCCATTTGGAGGATATAATTGAGTGTGATTTTAATTCCTTTA
>CBVK0100228327.1:0-25283 GCA_900067695.1 Picea abies
TGAACTAGTAGGAGACTAAGGGCTCTAAGGAATAAGGCCCCCGCCTTATTGCGCGCCCCTTAGAATCATCGTGAGTGACTGTCGTAGTTGGCCGTCATGGCATCATGGGTCCTCTCGAACTAGGTAATCGTTAACCTACAGTTCGAGCCACGGTGGGAGTGCTAACAGGCGGTGGCAGGGCTGCTGTCCACCCCTCTCCCTCAACCTCTATGTAATCGTGTGTGGCCCCTTTACTCCATATGTGAGTCAAGTCGGCAAGCTATCGTCAGCCTGCATCACCAATAATCATGTCAGAAATGTCAATATCAAATCATAAATCAAATGAAACATCATAATAAACATATCAACCGAAAAGCACACTCCCTGACTCAGTCCGGATTCTAAGGGGTTCTATCGATGCCTCTGCATCCTCAAGGTCAAAAACCCTGCACACTCAATCCAACTGAGTCAATAGCACCTGTCTACATCAAATAGTGACACATCATGTCATCTGTCAATCACATCATAATCAAATATAATAGGTCTAACATCAAAAAGGATCCAGATCACTTGCGAGCAAGTGTCCTCAAATAATAAGTGTTCTCAGTGCGCCAGAGCGGGATGTTACAAATCTGCACCTACAATAATACTTGTGGGATCACCTCTTTGCACTTATAAGATCAAAATTCATGAAATCGTGAATCCAATGGTCGAGCGTAGGTCTCTTGAATCCCTGAAACCTGACAACTAGTCAACGTTAAACTTTTCCTATCGGGATCTTCTCTATCGTGATTTCGGCACTCGCGATGTCAACCAACTTGTTTTTCCGACTCCCGAGTCTTGATATGCCCAAACCCCAACACACGCACGAGTTTGAATTTTCAACGCCTTCACTTCATCGGCATTTCGGAGTTCGCAATATCACGAATCCTGATGTGATTGTTTTTAGACTTCTTGCCACGAAACTCCGATATGGTGTGCCACCTGTCCACTCACCGACTCTGCTGTGGCCCACACAAATATTCTTGACTGTCAGGATATCACGTATCATGATTTAACGATTCCTGATGCAGTGTTTGTGAGACGTCAACCCGCAAAAACCCAATATATGAATCCACGTGTAAATCCGATGGTCCTTGTGGCTCAGATCTACATTCCTGCCCCTCCTGAGCTTGAACCCTGTGGGAATACTCATGGTATCTCCCCTTCTTATCTGTAAGATCTAACGACTCACGGGACTTCACAAATTCTCCTCAAGGAATTACGACCGTCCGCTTCCTCCTTGGCGATTCTCTATGAATGGCCAAGTGTTCCTCCAAAAACTTGTCCACCTGTGGTGCGAACTTATGACACCTTCTTGAATCTTCCAGTTGCAACTTCCCTACATTGTCCTTCAACAGTTTCGAAGGCCTTATCCTTCCTGAGCTTTTCCCAACTCTGAATCTTTCAGATAACCTTGCACGTACTCCTTGCAGCAACCCTCAGACACTCCCAGTGTTGAATCCTTCGACCCTACGCACACCTGCAGCAATAGTCTCTTGATACCTTGCTCAGATTCGCAACTTTGAGACTTAGCTTCGCTTAGCCTGCGCACTCCTTGCACGACTCTTGTGCCCACTATACTTTTGAGAAAATGAGAAAAAAAGTAAAACTATCTGAGCTTCAGAGACGCAACCCTGAATTCTTGTCGACGCACTCCTTGCGGACACTTCAACTGCAATCCTTTCACGAAATTCTTGCTCAAATAGAAAAACAATTGAAAATCATTCCACTCTTCCTTTTAGAATTCAAACTCAAACATGAAATCATATACACAACATATAAAGCAAATGTATAACAGGAAGCAAACATTCCTAAGCATATCATTCAACATCAATACACAGAGAACAACACAAAACCATGAATTTGAGTCAATCTCTTTCTATTAATCCAAATATCTGTACATGGGTGTTCTTACACAAATCTTTGCATGCTCTTGCTCCAATGATTCATCTAACTTCAATAATGTTACAATACATAATGAGGGTGTCTATATCTTGTTTCCCTCTTGCACTCTCAAACAGTCTAATCTAGAATTAAATTCTATCTACCTGCATTAACTACATTAAATGCCTTCTACCTACTAAGGATGAGAGCAAATGGCTCAAGGTCCATTTACATTATATAAGTGTTCCATTTCTTAATGAATTCATTTAAGATTGCTGAACAACTTCAACGAAATTTCAAAATTTGTGCTGGTGCTTGCCCAACTATCCTCTGGCTTCTGTGTTGGCTCTCTTGATGTTGGTGATGCTCCTGCATCATACTCCCTCACTTGAAAAATTTCATGGGCTCCTATCCATGAGCTCACGCACGGTCTGTCCATGCTTTTGTATCTTTGCTTTGGTCTCCCAGCTGGCATCTTCAACTAGATGGTTCTTCCATTTGACCAGATACTCAAAGTATTTCTTTCGCCTGGTCCTCTTACTCACTCTTTTATCCAGTATGCACTCCATTTGCAGCTTCCCTACCACTGGCATCTGCGTTTTCCACTAGATCACTGGCTGCTCATTTCTAGTTCCTGCTTCCTCAACTCAACATGGGTACAAATTTGAGATATTGAATATCAGAGAAATTCCGATCCCATCGGGTAATTAAATCTCATAATCATTCACACCAAATTTCTTCAAGACCCTGCATGGTCCGATTTTCTTCATCTTCATCTTATTGTATGTTCCACTTAGGAACCTTTCTTTCCTCAAATGTGCCAAAATCTAGTCACCAACCTCAATCTGAAGTTGACTTTTGTGTTGATCTGCTCTGCGCTTGTATTCCTACCTTGAATTCTGTAATCGCTCCTTTACCTTCCTATGAAGTTCTTTCATCACCTCTGTGAAATCATCTGCACTAGCACTCCTAGTCGTAGTCTGTTATGAATCTCTCAGCTCAGAAATTCCTCTCGGCTGCATGCCATAAACAACCTGAAATGGACTCTGCCTTGTGCTTCTGTTAACTGAGTCATTATATGAAAACTCTGCCTGTGGTAATATGTTGTCCCATTGGATGTGGTGTTCTATTACCAAGCTCCTCAGCAAGTCTCCCAGACTTTTGTTCACCACTTATGTCTATCCATCCATCTGAGGACGATAAGCTGAACTAAATGAAAATTTAGTTCCCAGCTTCTTCCATAAGGTCCTCCAAAAATGCCCTATGAATTTCGTATCTTTATCCAAAACTATACTCCTTGGCAACCCATGAAGTCAAATGACCTCTTTGAAAAACAGATTCACAATGTGAGTTGCGTCATTGGTTTTCTAACATGGAATGAAGTGTGCCACCTTGAAAAATCTATCCACCACCACAAAGATTGAATCAAAACCTCTTTGTGTTCTTGGAAACCCCAATACAAAATCCATGCTGATTGCATCCCACGACCTCTCTGGTATGGGCAATGGTTGATAAAACCCCGCATTCTGTCTTCTTCCCTTCGAATGCTGGAAAATTCTGCATCTGTCCACAAATATCTTGACGTATTCTCTCATTCTCAGCCAAAAATATGACTCATTCAGTTTTGTGAATGTCTTGTCGTGACCAAAGTGTCCTGCCAATCCTCCACTGTGTTTCTCCTTCAGCAAATTCTCCCTCATGGAGCATTTCAGAATACACACTTGATTGCCTCTGAACAATAATCCTTCCTGGATCATATACTCCATTCATTGGCTTTTATCCCTGAGATTTGGATTCTCAGCTGCTTCATATACCTCTTTAAAATCTGGGTCATCAGCGTACATGTTCCTGAGATCATCAAAACCTAATGTTTTGACTCTGAACTCCTGCAACAACAAACACTTTCTACTCAAAGCATAAAAAATTTTGTTAGCAGTACTAGAAATATGTTTAATCACAAAAGTGAAATTCTGCACATACTCAACCCATTTGACATGTTTCTGATTCAACTTCTTCTATTGAGTCACAAACTGCAATGCATGATTATCAATGTACAAGACAAACTCCATCGGGATCAAGTAATGTTTCCATTTCTTCAATGCTTGGATGATAGCATAGAAATCCTTATCATAAGTGGATTACTTCACTTTCACCTCATTCAGCTTCTCACTAAAGTATGCTATTGGACTATCTTCTTGACTCAAGACTACCCTGATTGCAAATCCACTTGCATCACATTTCACCTGAAATATTTTATGGAAATTTGGCAACACCAGAACTAGTTGTTCTGTAATCTTCCTCTTTAACAGGTTAAAAATTTTCTCAGCCTCTTCTGTCCAGTGAAAAGATTTTTTTCTTTTATTCACTATGTCCATCATCACTGCACTAGTTCCACTGAAATTCCTGATGAATTTTCGGTAGAAACTAGCTAATCCATGAAAAATTCTCACCTCAAATATATTCTTCGGTGATGGCCAATTTTTTATTACCTCCACCTTATCTGGATCCATCCTCACTCATTTTTCGAAATAACAAACCCCAAGTAAATGAGCTCTGTCTTCATGAATGAGGATTTCTTCATGTTTATCAACAACTTCTCCTGTTGTAATTTCTGCATCACTGTAGCCAAATGCTTCAGGTGCTCTGCCACTGTCTTACTGTAAACCAGTATGTCATCCAAATACACAATGACAAATTTTTCGATGAACTCCCTCAGGACTTCATTCACCAGCCTCATGAAGGTACTTGGCGCATTTTTTAAGACAAATGGCATAACAAGCCATTCATACAACTCTTCATTTGTTTTGAATGTTGTCTTCCATTCATCACCTTCTCTCATGCGGATTTGTTGATAACCGCTTTTCAAATCAATCTTTGAAAAATATTTTTCTCCACTCAAGCAATCCATTAGATCATGCATCCTCGGTAATGGAAATATGTACCTGATAGTTATCTTATTGATGACCATCGAATCAGTACACATCCTCCAACCTCCGTCTTTCTTCGGATTGAGTATTGTTGGAACAACACATGGACTCAAGCTTTCTCTGACGAAACACTTGTCCAAAAACCCCTGGACTTGCCTTTTAACTTCTTCATTTTCTTGTGGCATCAACCTGTACATGGATTTGTTTCAAAAACTAGCTCCTGGTATGAGATCAATATGATGACTCACACTTCAAATTGGTGGCAACGAATGAGGTAATTCGTCCACTACTATGTCAGTGAACTCTTCCAGTAGTTCCTGAACTTCTTCGGGTAAATCATTTACACTGGTGCTAGTCAGAACAATTCTTGGTTTTCTGACCACAATGAACTGTGGATCCTCCTTCTTCTTAATCTTAGTAAGAATTTCCTTCCCACTCATGAGAAGTACTGTGTTTCTTACTTCTGGTTTCACCTCCTTATCCTTGATTGGAAGCAACATGTGTGTCCTCCCATTCTTCTCCAGGGTGTATGTCTTCTTTCTCCCATCATGAATCACATTCCTGTCATATTGCCATGGTCTACCCAAAAATAGATGACAAACATCCATAGGAATGACATCACATAAGATATTATCATTATATCCTCCTATCTTGAACTCAACTAAACATTGTTTAGTGACAGTTACCTGATGTCATTTTTGTAGCCACGAAACTCTATATGGGCTTGGATGATCAGTCGTCTCCAACTCCAGCTTCTCTACCATATCTGTAGAAACAAGATTATCCATGCTACCACTGTCTACAATGACCTTGCATACCCTGTCCTTGGTCTTGCAAGTAGTACTAAAAAGTCTGGTCCTCTGGACTGAACTCTCCACCACCTTCTCGGGTGTCAAAAGGAATTTTCGCATCATCAACGATATTCCACCTTCAGTGTCTTCTGCCTCAACATCCTGCCTCTGTGCCTCGGTGATGTGAGCTTCTCCTCCTTCTTTCTTCTTGTCTGTACACTGATAAGACTGATGCCCATTCTTTCCACATGTGAAGCATGTTACTACTCCACCTCTTGCTCTTCCTCTATCTCTAGTACGAGGAAAAGTGCTATTGTCAGCATAATCTCCTTTCTGCTCATTATGTTGTCCTCGTTGTTCAGCATATTGTTTCCCTCGCTGTAAGGTTCCACCTCTCTCAGTTCAAGTTTGAGGTTTCTTCTATTCCTCTTTGGGCTTTTGATATTTATCCTAGGCAACTGACTTGCCTCTAGGCTGACTTCTTCCTCGGCCCCTCTGACTCTTCTTTCAACTCACCTTCTCTTCTGCTTTAAGAGCCATCTGGTAAGCATATTCCACTATTCATATGGTTACCATGCTCATCTCATCCTAGATATCATATCTCAGGCCATTCATGTGTCTGGAAAATTTTTCATCATCGCTCTCCTGATGACCTACCCTGATGTTCTGTTTGTAGAATTCCTCATTGTATTCTTTCACTGTCATCAACTTCTGTCTCAGGTTCTGCATCCTCCTAAACAGAGTAATTTGATAGTCTCTGGGGATGAATTTTACCTTCATCTTTGCGATCATTCTATCCCATCTCTTGATCTTTTGCTTTCCCTTGTAGCATCTGTCAGCTTATAGTTCATCCCACCACAATGTCGCATGTCCCTTCAATCTAGTGACAGCATGATTGACTTTCTTGTCTTCTTCGACATCTTCATAGTCGAAGTATGTGTCTAGAGCTCTAATCGAATCTAGTAGCTCCTCTGCATCCAATTTTCCCTCATAAATTTGAACGTCCATCATTGCTCTCGCGCCCATCCTGGTAATAGCTCTAATAAAACGTTCGTTTGATGCATCTTCGGCTACAACTTCTTCTTCCCGTTCAGCCTCAATCTCACTTTCAGAATCACTAAGATCCGCAGCACCAACTGGGCGTCTTTGCGATGTCTCCATATCTTCGAGTTTGGCTCGTAGATCACGCATCTCTCTCTCCATAGCTGGATCTGTCATCTACCTGCCTCTTCTTTGTGGCATCTCCCTATCCTTTGGTGGATTGGGTGTTTGCATGTCCCTTCTCCTTAGCGGCATGGTGAATTCTCTTTTCTCTGCTACAGAAAGCAAAGAACCTTTTTGCGCTAAGATACCACTTGATGCACATGCTTACTACCTCTCAACCCGCAGGTCGGATGGCCTGCCTACTCACAGGATCTTTCTCTTCCCCACAACCCGAAGAACTCTAGTCGGTTCTTCTATTTCCCTATTAGGAAATCTGCACCCATAGCAATCCTCGTGGGGTCCCCTCTTTGCACTTAGGAGATCGAAATTTGTGACTTCTCGAATCCAATGGTTGAGCATAGGTCTCTTGAATCCCCGAAATCTGATAACCAGTCAACGCTGAACTTTTTCTACTCGGATCTTCTCTATCACGGTTTCGGCACTCGCGATGTCAACCAACTTATTTTTTCGACTCCTGAGTCCTGATATGCTAAAACCCCGACACACAAGTGAGTTTGGATTTTCAATGCCTTCACTTCATCGGCATTTCCAAGTTCTCAATATCGTGAATCGTGATGCGATTGTTTTGAGACTTCTTGCCACGAAACTCCAATATGGTGTGCCACCTGTCCACTCACCGACTTCGCTGTGGTCCACATGAATCTTCTTGACTGTCGGGATATCACGTATCATGATTTCTCAATTCCTGATGCAGTGTTTGCGGGACTTTAACTCATGAAAACCCGATATACGAAGCCACGTGTAAATTTGACGATCCTTGTGGCTTGGATCTATGGTCCTATCCTACCCATCCTAAGCTTGAACCCTGTGGGAATACTCATGGCATCTCCACTGCTTCTCTATGAGATCTAATGACTCATGAGACTTCGCAAATTATCCTCAAGGAATTCCGACCGTACGCTTCCTCCTTAGCGATTCTCTGTGAATGGCCAAGTGTTCCTCCACAAAATTGTCCACCCGTGGCATGAACTTATGATGCCTTCTTGAATATTTCAGTCTCACTTTCCTTGTGTTTTCCTTTAGCAATTTCAAAGGCCCTATCCTTCCTGATATTTTCCCAACTCTAAATAATTTCAGAGAACCTTGCATGCACTCCTTGCGACAACCCTCATACACTCCTAGTGTTGAATCCTTCAACCCTGCAAAAACCTACAACAATAGTCTTTTGATACCTTGCTCAGATTCGCAACTCTGAGACTTAGCTTCACTCGGACTGCGCACTCCTTGCACGGCTCCTGTTCCCACTATACTTTTGAGGAAATGAGAACAAAAGTAAAACTATCTGAGCTTCAGATATGCAACCCTGAATTCTTGTCGACGCACTCCTTGTGGACACTTCAACTGCACTCCTTGCACGGAATTCTTGCTCAGATAGAGAAACAATTGAAACTCATTCCACTCTTCCTTTCAGAATTCAAACTCAAACATGAAATCATATACACAACATATAAAGAAAATGTATAATAGGAATCAAACATTCTTGAGCATATCATTCAGCATCAATACATAGAGAACAACACAAAACCATGAATTTGAGTCAATCTCTTATATATATATTGAATGCAATCATAGATGATACATTGATGATATACTGATTAGATAATGTTGATTAAGTTTATGTTTATATATTATGGTTAGAAGTTGTAAAAGTGATCAAACTAATTCACCCCCCCCATCTGAGTATTCCAACAATCGATATTAGAGAAGGTTCCTTTAAGGAAACAATTTAACCACTAGAAGGTAGATCATGGATTATAGTATGAATGGAGCACAAATGTTCAATGGTCAGAAGGGTATGAAGTATGAATTATGGAGTTGCAGGATGAGGTATTTTTAGAGGAACAAGGATATGATGTTTGGAACTTAGTGGTTACATGATATAATTCTACAAGGAAAAAAAGACTGTATCCATGAAGAAATTTAAAATGAGCAAAAGAATATCAATGGATTTTATCTTGGAAGGATTGCATGATTCAATAAAGGACAAAGTGGGAAAATTTTCATAACCTAAAGAGCTCCAGGATAAGCTACATAATGTATATTCTTCTCCCATTATAGATTCATAGATTGTTGAAGATGATGTAGGTACAGAACAAGAGGCAAGATGCTCATCATGTCAGAAAGATTTTGAAGAAGAAGAGTTTGTAGTCAACAAAAGTGAGTTATTTTTATTTACTTGTGAAGAGAGTGGACATCTTGAATTTGAATTCCCTTATATGAATAATGAAAGTGATGAGACATAAAATTCCAATGAAATAGAAGACAACCCTGAAAAAAATCATGAAGCAAAATTCATTCAACGAGAAAGAGAACTTGAAGATGAAATAATCACATTGAAGATCCAACTTGAAGAAGAAAATAAAATAGAAGAAGTCATGAGGAATCAGATGTTGAAGAAAGAAGAATATCAAAACACCAAATCTAGAGAATTCGAGCAGACGATCATGATGTTAAAGAGTCATCTAGAAGAAGAAAGAAGGACTGAAGAAACTCTCGAGGATCAAAAGCAATGTTTGGAAAAAAAAATAGCAACATAGAAGGAAGAAGCAAAAAAGAGAGATAATATATTGACAGATCATCTTAAATAAATAATTTATGAATTAAATAATCTTGAAGTAGAATTTGGTCAAGAAGAGAGAACACTTTAAAAATAAATTTTCTCCTTGAAAATAAAAATTGAAGAAGCAAAGAGCATAGAAGAAGTCATGAAGAGTTATATGATGAAGAAAGAAAAAGAGGTTGAGAAGCTTGAATAAGAAGTTGTCACATTGAAATTTAAAATCGTCAAGCTCAGAAAGAGCATTAAAGAGACAAAAACATCCACCTCATCAGTAGAAAATATTGAAGAGAATCCATCTAGGTCACTAGAAAACAAGAATGAAGAAAAGAGTAAGAGTGATGCATAAGTACTCAAAGGAAGGAATCATGGTCAGCAAGAATCAAAGAAGAAAAATTATACTAGAAACGCATCTTCAATAAGACCTACCATATTAAGAAAAAAAAGAAGCTTCAACCATGATGAAGAGATCCATAGAAGAGAATATCATGATCAACCAAGAAAGGAATTCAAAAGGACCAGAAAAAAAAAGATTATTAGTCACTCCTAGTTGTGTAAATTTATTTTATGATCATTTCTTTTATTGTACTAACTTTGGACATAAGGTTGCAGATTGCAGGGCTTATGAAAGAAATGTTCAGACAATAAAATCTTATGTGGCAATAGATGACATTCAATGTTACAAGTGCCATAACTATGGACACATAGCTTGTGACTGTAGAAGCATGATGGATGCTTCTCTAACAAAGAACACTAATATCATATATAATAAGTTTTGGAAAATAAAACAAGAATAGGAAAAGGAAGATCAGATGAATGAAGGACACCAAGAAGTCATACTCTCAGGATTGGAAATAGTACAAGATAAATAAAAATCTATAGGGAAAAACAAATATGTCATGTGTGTTATAGGATAAATCGGTGAATGTGGACATAAACTAATCTCCCTAGATCCACCTGGATCTAGAACAAAACAAGACAAGACATGACGCTTTCCATTTTTTCTACCATTGAATTTATCACCAAAGAAGGAATGTATGACATACCTTTATATATCGCTTCCCTATATCTCTGTTGTCCATGATTCACTCTGGTTCTCTTGTGAGATCATATGTGTAATGACACAAACCAACCAAAGTGGAAGAAACAATTGTAGATTCAATGGAAACCTAAACATGTGATCAAGGAGTCATGTAATAAAACACTAATGATTTTATGGGAAAGAAACATGATGTTGTATCATATTAAGTAAAAGTTGAAGATACAACCAAAGTGACTTGATGTCACAAGTTCCCTTTCGGTGGTCCTTTGTTCCAACACACACATACACTTTCTTCGAATTTGCATGAAGATAATCCACAAATCTTGATGGACAAATTGAGGCCCCAAGCATCAATTGTATCAGGATTCTTTACACAATCTTCAACTTATTATTTTCTCAATATTGCTTAACTGTGCTTAACCTTTTCCATGAGAATCCCATTATTATATAGGAGAAGTTGCATTGGTTAAAGGGATGAGGATCATCCCACTAGATCAGAGAAGTTAGTAAGATTGTAACCATACAGACGCCACCTCACATTCTAGAAGATTCCCCTTCTAGAAACTTCTTGAACCTCTTTCCTATTTTGGCTTTCAAACGTCGCCACGCCCTACCTATATAGCATCCTACAGAAATCCCGAAGGCCAGCTATAGAGAAGCCTACATAAATCTTTGATTTTCGCACTGTACACTATGGGTAGCCTGCAACGTCCTTCTAAAAAGTAGTCTTGCAGAGGAGGAAAACAATCACTTTTCTTAGGAAAAAGATGATTTTGAGGGCTTGATTACATGCTTGTAAATTCATCATCAGGGTGACCCAAATAATTTGTAACATAATTCCCCCCAAAGTATGAGGTCGGAATTGGTGATGACCGAAATACTTTTTAAAATATGTGTGTGTGTCGGGAAAAAAGAACGCACCAATCGAGAACCTGCAAACAAGCAAGCATCTTTACAATATGATACCATATCTGAAGTAGGCATTCCCATGTCCAGACTACAAGTGATTGAACTCATAAGTGTAAGTCATGACCACTAATAGTACACTATGGATCCATGTCATCAAAATGTTACATAGCCACAAAAAATACACTATGGATCTATGTATCAGAAAAATTCAAATGCAACCATAGCCATAAGACATACAAAGTGGATCTATGTGTCAACACAAATCATCAATATTCCATTGCAACCTAGACCATGGATGATGATATCTAGGGTCTTCAAATTGTTGTCTATAAGTATGAATCTAGCCATGTGATTACAAGTGTCGAAGCCAAACATGGTCAGAAACCGCTTGATTACTGATTATTTATGAAAACGATTAAGAAGCGTGAGGGAAATCACCATTGATGTCAATGAATCCCAAGGTACTGGAGTACAATCCAATGAATATGAATGAATGATATGAAGTTGAAAATTCGATGGAATCTTTTGATTAGGGACCAATGATGTGAATCCACTATCAAGAGCGAAGACACTTGCCATTAGGGCATTCAGGCTCTAAGGTACTAAATTATTTCTATGTCTCATCCCTAGATAATGAGTTGAAGTCGATAGGAACAGACTCATCACAGGAGGGCCTTGATGTTTCCCCATTCAATGAGACAAAATAAGTAACATATTTAGGATAGAGTGAAACATGAATATGATTTGAAACTGATAGAGGGAAAGTCGGCATGGTAGGAATTAACAATTGCATATGATTGACTCAAGAGAGGGATTATTTGGACTACTCTTGAACATATGGATGACACGACGAAAGTCTTGGCATCATTGACTCAAATATGACCCAAGATGTAAACTTGTAGAAATTTATACGAGAGACAAATGGATTTCCCAACCCATATTAAAATGACGAAAGGGGGTGCCATGTTCAAGAGCGACTAGTATTGCCACTAACACAGATGGAGAGAAACATTTATTTCCCAAATTTTCCCTCACCATTTCTCGAGAGTACCTATTTATTTTTACACAAGATTGAGGAGGATAACATATGCATGTAATGTAAGCTCATCCTTCGGACGAGTCCCTCAGAGTATTTTTAATGAACCCTAGGAAGGAGTGGTTCAGTCCCATGTGGGTATTTCATTTTTTTATAATGAGTCCAAAGATAGAAAACTCAGGGATTTTCCATTTTTATAGAGTCTAAAAAATACTTAAAGAGAACTCTCTTAGCTCCTTTTTCGTAAAATAGTTTGACAGGACCGACAAAGTGATAAACTATATCCCATCGAATGTTTTATTCAAATACTTTTACCAACGTGAACAAAACAAGGTCACTCAACAATCTTTTTGTGTTTATGGAGTGTGAAAAGAGCTTAAATGATACACCATGTGTGTCTCTTTTCATGTTACCAAGATGATTATGAAAGGATGACAAAAGTATACTCAGTTGCATTCTCATAAATTTTCAAGCACGAGAACGAATGAAGAGTGAACTCGATCTTTTACTAAAAAACCCTAAAAGGTATCGATATGCATAACGAAGAGAAAACAAATTATGAAACAAATATCCATACTCTGTTAATTAGGACTCTAGTATTCTTCCTCCAAGAAACAAGTCACTCACGAGACTATTAGTTTTGAGGGTTTATAACCAAACACATTCATATAATATAAAATATTATGAAAAAAGGTAAAAATGAAATAAATACGAGTAAGAGCTCCTTTTTACCATTTCATTTGTATTTGGTCAAGAACTTGTCTAAAAACCCCCTTTTCATCCCTTAATTTGGTGGTTGATTTCAAGGAGCACAAGCGATCAATCAACAAAGGGTTTCCATGAAAACAGTAAGTTCGTCATCTTCTTCCTTTTCAATGGTTTAAAATTTGTTTTTGCTGGTCAAAAATGATTTTGTTTTGGGTGATTTTTGGGCCGGTAGGCGTGTGCTAGGGCCGCCACAGGTGGCCAATATCAGGCCCTGCGTAAATAAAGGATTTCTACAAGTTCCCAATGGATCACCTACAAAAATCCTCCACTCTAACTGAAGCTCAGTTGTGGCAGCCGAAAACTAAAAAAGAAAAGCAAGTGTTGAACCAAAAGGAATCCCAAAAGGGCTGCATAAAGGTGCTAAGTGTCCTCTCTTACTTCCATGCAAGTGTTTGATTGCAAAAATGTTGGAATGGAGAGAACGTGAGAATGAAGATGATGACTCTATGGCTTTGAATGATCTAAGAACCATTGATGCTCTTCAACAATGTGGCCTATTGAATTGTTTCGAGATCCAGGGCATGAGAGCCCAATGGAGACTATTAGAGTACTTGGTCCATATTTGGGATGCAGAACAACAAGTATTTCACGTGGGTCTTCATGTCCTTTCGTTGGACATTGAGGATATTTACTTTCTGACGGGGTTATTCCATCATGGGGCATGTGTGACTCTGACAGGGGATTGAGGTGGTGGCTTGTCGATGAGCGAGTATATTCGTTGGCACTGTGAACCTAACATCGAAAGGTGCAAAGGTAAAGTGGCTATCCGAGGTGTGCGATATATGACTCTCAAAACCATCCTCTTTACCATTGCACATATGGAAGGAAGCACGTCACCACACATGGCGCTCCAGAGTTATTTTCCATATGCCATTGAATGTCTTGAACCTCAAGTATTCAATTGGTGTGATGGTGTGCTCCATAGTATGAAGACACAAATCACTAAAAGTAAGAGAGGAGACCTAAAGAAGTTCAGGTATGGGTCCATTTTGGTGTCTTTCTTCCTAGAAAGAGTCCCTTATTTGCGGTTACAGGTAGATTGGGGAATACTAGCCCCACGAGACCCAAGAATGAAACAGTGGTGTGACTTATGGCTCTGCATGTAGCGAGACCTATTATCAAGTATAATGATGCATTTTTTGACTGGTTAAGGCCCCAAATATTGATGATTTATGATTATGTGTATGTCAGCCTAGATTTTCAGGGTGATCTTGACTTGGCTCTCCCTGAGGGATTTCAGTGGGGAGATCTAGGTAAGAAAGACATTTTGTTCTTTATAGTGTTTTGTGGTTTTTAGGATATTAGATGTTTTTTGTGTTTATGATCTAAAGAGTAATTAGAGACTTTGGACTATGCAAATGTAGGGATGCATCGAACTTCAGGCACATCTCCAATTCATAGGCGAGGAGAGGCACGTGTGGTAGCAGGGTGGGATGCCGATGATTATGAGGCGATGGAGCGGAACTTAGAAGGCTTGATGGAAGGCATTTCTAATATGTCGATTGAGGAGGTCCTGAGGCATTATCAATGCCATACTATAGGTGTGTCTGGATCACTTAGTCAGTTACATCGCAGGGTAGCACAGGCAATAGTATGCTATAACGAGAGACATCCATGATGTTATTTTGTAGGAGCCATGGGCTCTGTATTTTGATATTTTGGTCCTTGGATGGAAAAAACTTTTTTTGTAAAACATTTTCATTATATATATGCATGAGGCTTCTATCAACTTACTCTGCTTTTATATACAATGTGTAATGTGTGATTGGATTTATAAATGTCTCAAATGTTTGTCTAACACATAATTAGCTAGAGCATCAGTTAATTTATTTAGACATGTAAGAATGTGTTGATATTCAATATAATCAAAATAACATTCCAAGAGGCAAATTCGTATATATACCCATAATAGTGTAAGAATTTAGATAGTGTTAATATTACTTAACTAGAGCACTACTAGATGTGAATCAAGTCGTACAACGAAGTGAAAAATCCCAAGTGAGATAGCATCGGTCAATAATTCAATGACTGTGCTATATTTTGCGATATTATTGGTTGCACGATTGAGGTAAACACCTTGTAAACTGATAATTTCATTGGTGGGTGCATAGATTTCTCAAGCATCAGAAGCTAGGTTCTGAGTACTATGACTAGCACCATCGACAAAGCCAATATAGGGCAGAGAAGATGTCGACATCTGGAAACCAATCGCAACGCAAGGTAAGTAGTTGGGGGTCAAAACCAAATAATGAAAAACAAAAAAAAGTAACACACAAGAGTATGGTACAGTACAAGTACAAGAACTCATGCAGAGACAGTCTAAGCATAGTACTTCTTCAAGTAAATCTCATTTCTGGGTTCACTCAAAGGAATTCCATCATAATCTACTAACTTGTAAGCTCCCTTCTCTAACACTTGTTTGACTATATATGGACCATGCCATATAGCTTTGAATTTTTGGACTCCTAGTAGATCATGATCTTTCTCCTAGAGGAGAACTAGATCTCCCTTAGAGAAAACATGTGGATTGACATGCTTGTCATATTGGGATTTTACATGTTTCTTCTGGGTTTCAATAACTAGGTTGGTATCACGATGGGTCTCATCTAATTGAATAATATACAATAGATGTTCCTCTTCGACAGAGGTGTTTGGGAGAAGTTTGACGACTAGCTTCAAAGATGGTATTTCACATTCCATCGAGAGAATGAATTCAATACTATAGGCTAGTTGAAAGGGGGTAAATCCTGTAGCAGACTTCACAGACATCTGATAGACCCATAATGTTGAAAATAACATCATGTGCTAGGTGGTCTTATGGATTCCTATTATCCGATGAAGAATAGTGATAAGGACTTTATTTATTGCTTCAACTTGGTCACTGGCCTATGGATAATAGGGGGTTGATTTGTCATGCCAAAGACCCAACTTGTTGGTAATTTTAGACATCATAAAGTTTTGAAAATGGATACCGTGATCAGTAATGATAGCTTGCGGGATCTCGAATCGAGTAATAATATGATTAAACATCAAAAGGGTTGCAGTTTTTCCAGTATTGTCGAAAGTAGGCATCACCTCGTCCCATTTCATGAAATAAGCCATAGCTACGATAATGTATCCATGCCCCTCGATCGAGTGAGGGTTACATGTCATAAAATCGATACCCCATTTTGTGAAAGATCCAACAAAAACTACACTATGTAAGGGACTAGGATGCGATATTATCTTGTTGCTATATGTTTGGTAAGCATGGCATTTTTGGACAGCAATAATATAGTCTTTGAATAAAGAAGGCCAAAAATACCCTACTCGTAAGATATTTTGGGCAGTGGCATACCCAGACATGCGACCACCACATGCTCTAGAGCGGGATTCATTCAAATATTTCTCAGCTTCATCATAAGTGAGACATCATCGAAAAAAGGAGTTAACCCTACAATGATAAAGAGTGCCATTGAGGATAATGTAATGATGGGATTGATAACGTATGCGATGACGGTTAGTGCCAGAAAAATCGGGCCAGAAAGTTTGAGTTTGGAGATAAATAATGATATAACCATACCAAAGGTCATCATAACTGATCAGAAAAAGGGATTCGTCGGGTAAATAATCCTCTACTACATTCTTTGTCTCAGTGCAGGGAAGGTCACATATCAGTTCAACAAACACCAAGGATTTATTAGACTTAGTGTGTTCAAATTCTAAGTCAAACTCCTGGAGAATTACTATCCATTTGGAGTATTTCCCCCCTAGCAATTGGTGTGTAAGAATGTGTTGCATGGGGTTGCAATCGAAAATTATAGTGGTCTTGTGTAATAAGATATAGTGATGAAAACATTGGAGAGCTTGAACAATTGCCAAGGTTAGTTTTTCAACTTGTAAGTATTTAGCTTCGGTAGTCATGAGACTCCGAATCAAATAATAAATGACATGTTCATCGTGTGAATCATATTCTTGGATGAGAACCATGGACATGGTTGATTCTAAAGAAGCTAGATAAAGGAGGTAATATCGACTATAATCGGGTGGGAAAAGTAATGGGGTACGGGTTAAAGTCATTTTCAAAGCTTCAAAATCTTTGTTGGTAGTGGAATCCCATTCGAACTGAGAAAATTTCTTTAGTAGTCGAATAAATGTGAGTGTTAATTGAGCATAGTTTGGGATGAAATGACGTAAAATGTTTTCCTTCCCTTGCAAAATTTGAAGCTAGTGAAGCGAAGAAGGAGAAGGGATATTGAGGATCACCTCGACCTTGAAAGGATCGACCCTGATCCCCTGGCATGACACGATAAAACCTAGAAGTTGGCTTAATTCTACACAGAAAACACATTTGTGTGGGTTTAAGAATATACGGTAGAACCGACAACAAAGGAAAATGGCTCAGAGGTGTGCCAAATGGTCACTACAATGCATGGAATGCACCTGTAGGTCATCTAAATATGGCTTTACAATGTTCTCAATTTCATGAAGAGCATAAGACATGGCACGTTGAAAAGTCACACTGGTGTTATTTAAACTGAAGGGTAGTTTTCGGTAGGAAAATGTGCCCCAAGGACAAATAAAATAGGTTTTGTGTTCATCCACAGGTAAGATGTTGATTTGATTATATCTGGAGAAACCATCCATTAAAGAGAAGATTTCACTCCTAGCGCAATCGTCGATGATCTGTTCAATGAAGGGGGTGGGAAAGTTGTCCTTAGGAAAAGCTTGATTTATATCCCTATAATCGATGCAGACACGGATCGTAACTTGTTTCTTGCTAACTGGAATGAGATTGGATACCCAATCAGTTAAAGGCATGGGATAAATAAATCCAGCTTTAATAAGTTTTTTGAATTCAATCTTAATAGTAGCTGCTTTACGGTCCTGGACCAGATGAAGTCTCTGGCAGATGGGTCTAGTGTTGGGTATGTTTTAATTTTGTGGAAAACAATATCAGGGTCAATAACTGGCATTTCTTCATAGCTCCAAGTGAATATGTCATGAAACTCTTGGAAAAGTGATATATAGGCGACAACCTCATCAATAGAGAAAGAAGCTCCGACGTGAACATTTTCAACAACTCTAGTTTTAATGGATATGTCGAGGGGGATAGTGGGTGAAATATTACTTAAGTTCCCTTCATACAACACAACGTGTGATGACTTGGGAACAGAGAAATTGACAACAATGGTCGACGAGGTCGAGATCTATTGGTAAATTTTGATGGTGTGTTGTTCGAAGAAGAGAATGGAATGATGATGTCCATCATCCCAAGGGGTGTCTTCCATTGACATAACTGACATAATCATCTCATCTATAGGAAAAATAACATGGAACAGGTCAGGAGTTGAATCATTGAGAGAGGGGGTGAAAAGGGTTGAAAATTGAATGGATTGATAGGAGGATTCAACTGGACTAAGGCATTTGGTTTTCGTAGCGAGGATAATCACCAGGTTCAGGTATTACCCATGGGTCAGAAGATGGGTGAGTTTGTGAACCGAGGTGGAAATCATGTTGATCAAGGAAAACAAAGGAGGTGGAACATCGGGAGGTGGGATCAGGAATGTGCCCATTAGAGTGGAATCTTAAAGTAGGCCCACACCAACATTCTCATACCTAGGAGGTGTCTTCGCGATAAAAGGAACGTTGCTAGGATGGGTGTCAGAGTTGAAAAAGGCTAGTTGTTCAACAGTGATGACCTTTCCTTGATGTGGAAAACGTAAAACATGGAAAAGGGTAGAAACAATGGAGCGCATCACATCAATCAAGCTATGTCCAAGTAACAGGTTATAATAGAGAGGCGCATCAAAGATGTCAACTTCAACATTGATTGATTTTGCTTCCAAACTAATAGAGAACGAAGGAAGTACACTATAGGGTTTAAAGCCAAATCCATTGAAGTATTTAAGTGTGTTATGTTATTTAGTAGGAGGAGGAGAGCCGATGGCTTTCCAATAGGAAATATACATTACACACATGGAGGGGCCCTCATCAATAACAGTCCTACAGATGTTCTTGTCGAAGACAACAACTTGTATTTGGAATACTAGTTGAGGGGGGAGTCTCGGAATGTGATCTTCGAGGTCAAAAATTATCAAATTTGTATCCATAGGATCAATTCCACTGATAGCCTTTAGCATTTCCTTATCTTCAGTAGGGAAACTTTGAAGGACTTCGAGAAACGACATCGCAGAAGGTGCTTGCACCAGATATTCTACAATATTGTAGTTCTGGGTAGCACATGCATGAGGGTTGAAGGAATAATTTTGAACAAAACCCTTTGGGGGAGGGCGAAGAACTTTATCGAGACTCTGTCATTCAAGATGAAGAGGACCGTTGGAAGGTGAAGTTGAAGGAGGTTGTTGAATCAATGAAGGTGGTATATTGTCAACCTTCTCTTTTGAGGAAGAATAATCTTTGGCTCGATTGGTCAGTATAGCATCATTATTTCTGGAATCACCAGTACACATGAGTAAATAATAAGTAGTGGAGGGAGAGCTTTGGTCATGGATGAAAAATTGGGCCTACTATTGAGAAGGGAAAGGTTGAGACAAAATGACAGGTGTGGGAGGTTTCATGGTCCCTTGGAGGAACTTAGTAACCTCAGCCTGTCTTGGAAAAACTTTTGTATAGTGATCGTCACCATAGATAAGGCAAGGGTGTCGGGATTTTCACTTATTCTTGTCATTAGCAGGTTGGGTTTTGTCTCTCTTAGACTGCAGGTTATTTTTATCCTCCTTATTCTTACCCTTCCTTTTTTTAGACTTGTTCTTTCCGGTAGGGATAGATTGAACATAGTTAACCTCAGAGGTTTTGTCAGTGGGAGGAGTAGGAGACATATCCTTTTGAACATTAGATGAATTAGACTTGGGGTTGGTGGGAGAGTCTTGCGTATTTTGAGTTTGATCATGGAAAGTGCCAATCACACGATCAACCGCATGAGAAGTAGCAGGGGTATTTGAAATAGTGGTAGTAGAAGGGCGAGGTGCATCATGGAGTAAGTCATAAAGAGTACCTGTTTGTGAATAAACAAGGTCAAGTTATTGATCATGACTGATAGCCTATTCTTTAGTGAAAACTCCACCCATGGAAATATCATGAGAGATCTCATTCACAAATGATTTCGTGAACCACTCTGCCAATAACTAATCTGGAATACCAAGTTTGATCAAATGTCGTCTTCGTCTCCACTCATGAATGTGATTAGAGATGTGAGTGGCCTTAGTTTGTTTGAAGGAACTCAGGATCTCAATTACCATTTCATAACAGATCAGTAATTGGTAGTGTGTAAGGAAATCCATTGCTAGGGTATTAAAGTCAGTGAAGAAACCTCGTGTTAGTTCTATATACCACTTTTCATCTGAACCCATGAGAGTTCATTGGAAGAGTCGTAACCGAATGGAATCATCCATCAAATATTTGGATGAAAAACAAAGGTGGAAAGTCATGACATGGTTGTTTGGGTCATCTCCCGATTTACCTTCAAATTTTGGAATGTCATATGGTAATTTGGCCAGAATAATGGGCCAGTGGGGAGAATGTAGGATAAGATCATTCAATATTCTAGGCAAATTAGATAGATACAAAGTGGATAAAAAAGGTAATTATCTATTCAATAGAAGATACTGGTGACTTTTAGGAGAGATTCCCGTCAGTATACCAGTAGGACCATAAGAAATTTTTATGTGAGGTGAAGTTCCTAACAGATTCAGACGTGTGTGTGGAGGCATGCAGTGTTGGAAGGTTTACAGTTGGGAGTAAGCTTGTCATTGATGGAAAGAACAATGATGGAAAAGATTATCATGATCAACAAAATAGTGATAATGGAAGAGTAAACTCCATTTTAGAATTTCGAATATCGAGAGTTGAAGTGTCAAAACACTTCACCACCGAAGTGGTGAAATCGCAAAGTGGGGAAATCATGAAGTGGAGTTGAAGTGTCGAAACACTTCACCACAGAAGTGGAAAAATGTGAAATGGTGAAATGATCCTAGCCATTGGATCAAGGTGTGATCTGGGCCATCAGATCTAGGAGATGAATATGGAAGACCACATCAGAAAGGATGGTCATGGACCGTTGGATCAAGAGGACGCATGGCGAAAGATCAGAGCTATTCAAAGACTCTATTTCAGAATTTCAAAGTTTCGCGAATTGTGACTTGTAGTGACGAGAATCTCCATCTAAGGATCAGCGAGATGCAAGATCATGAAAAGATCAAGACTGTGAGATCATGAAGAACGAGGACCATTGATCTGAGCTCCATCTCGGAGTCTCACCTATCGCGACTTGGAATGACAAGAATCTCCATCTAAGGATCAGGGAGATGCAAGATCACGAAAAGATCAGGACCGTCAGATCACCAAGAATGAGGACCATTGATATAAGCTCCATCTCGGAGTCTCACCTATCGTGACTTGAATTGATGAGAATCTCCATATAAGGAATAGCAAGATGCGAGATCACAAAAATATCAGGACTGTCAGATCACCAAGAATGTGGACCGTTGATCTGAGCTCCATCTTGGAGCTTCACCTATCGTGACTTGGAGTGACGAGAACCTTCATCTTAGGAACAACGATATGTGAAATCACGATTTAATCACAACCATCATATCAAGGTGTGATCTGGACCATTGATCTGACTCCATTTTGGAGTTTCATGAATCGCGACTTGGAGAGGCAAGAAACATAACCAAAAGAACACCGAAATCATGATATGAGAAATTGCGATATGATCTAAGTTGTTGAATCAAGATCAAATCTGAACCGTTGAATCATAGGACAACTGGCAAGCAATTAGAATTTCGCTAACTTGGAGTCAACGGAGCATGGTGTGGAAACTCATGAAATATGAAGCACCTTTTGGCACAGCCTATGGTCACTGCCGGTGGTCACGAGAAGGGAAGGAGTCAGTTCAGATAAGCTCAATTTCAGGGTTTTGGGGATTGCGACTTGGAGAGTCCAGATGCCTCATCTCCAAATTCACGAAATGTGAAATCACGAAAGCGCTTTATGCATAAGCCTGTGGTCACATCCATTGGGCACATTTATGGAAGATGGAGGAAGAATCTAGAGGTGCTAAGCTTCACCATAGGGATCGAGAAATGTCGAATTATGAAATGGAGAAATAGGCACAATATTCTTTATTCTTAATCCAACGGTTTAGGTGAAGTTGAACAATATCAAAGGGCTAATTTTGTGATTCTCAGTGTAACAGATAAAACAAATGATGGTTTCTGCTAGAGGACTCGAAGACACTTCAAGGTGATTCATAGAGGAGATGAAGATTCTCTAGGAATATTCAAGAGGGATGAAGATGCTCATGGAGGTGATTGACAACTGGATGAGCATTCAAGCTTGTAACTGGAACAGAGAAGGTGATCTTGACTGTAACAGAGAAGACGAAGAGTCTCAACTGCCAGAAAGGTTGAGGAATCTCAGCATGACATCCAGTGATGTTGAACACGTGGGAAAACCACCAGAGAAACTGAAGGGTTACCATGATGATCAGACAGAGAACTCGACATGTGGAGGAGATGAATGTGGTGTGAGCAGGCATAGCAATTGCGCACATTGCATGCACAAGTAGCATAGAAGCTATAAGTACATGATACAAAGAAGAGTTGTGGTTGTTGTTGGTGTAGCTGTGATTGTCATTGTTGAAGGTGATTCATGCATGAAGAAGGAGGGGAGTGCAGTAGCTGAATTGAACAGAAGAGGAACTGTACAGTGAATGGACATGGTGCACAGAGCATAAAAGGTAGAAGAACAGACAACACAATTCATGTGTGCAGGAAGGCAGTGAGGCAGACATAGAAACGAAATGAAGAAGAATAGTGATGAGTCTGGTAAGCCATTGTTGAACATTATATCAGTGTAATGAATTTCAATAGAAAAGATTTATAAAATAGGGTGGTAGGGAGGTGCTAGGGAGGACTGTTGTTCTTAGAGGTTCAAGTGGATTCTTGAACATAGGGAGTTGATGCTTCCTTCTAGTTGGTGCTAGAGAAACCAGGGAGTTGGTGCTTCCTTCTAGTGGGTGCTAGAGAAAAATAGAGAGTTGGTGCTCTCAACAAGTTGCATCTTGAAAAATAGAGGTTGTAGCCTCACAATGAGTTGGTTCTCATATGTATGATAATGTAAAGAATGTAAATAATACTTATCATATAAAGAAGAAGAGGCTTTTACCGTATATGGGTTTCCTTGGGAAATATCTATCTCTATGTTTCTCATATATGTAACTGATGCTGAATGTGCCATTGTTTATTTCCTTGCATTATTGTGATCATCAGTGAGTTCCTTGTAAAGATTTTAAAAGAAGAATAATTGTTTAAGCATGGTAACAACTGATTCACCCCCCTCCTCTTAGTTGTCCAACATGTAGCCCATAGGGTTGTACTGGTTAGGTATGGTCCCTTGGGGAGGGACACTAGGTTGAATGTTTGAACTCTAAATGGGATTGGAAGAACCGAGGTATGACTGGCCTGAATTAGGGGGTATAAAAGATCTAACTTAAGGTTGTTTCCCCCCAAACGATTGTGGATTTTCTTGAATAAGAAGATTCCAATATTGGGCTAGTGATCTGGGGATTTTCTATCCATACTGTGGATTATATCCTCCAACTATGGGTTTTCCTCCAGGTGAGGATGATGCCCCAATTTGGGTTTGACCTCAAAATTGGGTTTTTTCCCCTGGGTTATACTGTCTCCCAATAGGAATCTGATAACCATAAGTGAATAACAGAGTAGAAATTACAAAGGTAGTAGAGCCACTGGGTTTGAATCCTCCTATAAAAGGTGGATAAGACCCTCAGGAGAGGAACTAGGATGGTGTTGGAATAGAACCGAAAGAAGCATTATAGCCAGGAGGAGTAAAGACTCTAGAAGCTCTATATGGAACTTGGGTGGGAATGGGAATGCAGTGTACCAATAAGAGGTTGGTTAGCCACTGTGTTCCCAGTGGGGATACTCATAGTGTTTGGGACCATTGTGGAATGGGCCTACTGAAGAGGGATAGTTGAGCTAGGACAAACCTCTGAACCAACAAAGAAATAAAAAGTTGTATTGTTAAAATGATCTAAAGGTATCGTAAATGTAGTATATGTTTTGGGTGGTTCAAAAATGATAGGTATCTTGGATTCTTCCTCTTATCCTAGAGGGTTCTCTCTAGAAGTCAGAGTTTGAGATATGTCAGTGGTCAAAAAATATCCTCATTTTCAAGGCCAGAAAGGATTCCAATTGGTATTCTAGAAGTTTCAACAATAAGTTTTTCGAATGAGTTTAGTCGGAGAATACATCTCTCGTATCCATGAGATAAGAGGAAAGCATCCAAAGAATCGAAAATGATTCGAAAACTTTTTAAAGAGTTAGTTATTTCCTCTTGTGAAGGTATGTGGTCCTGGATCTCACTCTATTGAGGAGAGTGCTCCGGTGGATTAGGGAGAAAGGGTTGGGAAACATTTGGATCTTCCAGAGGTATTCCTTGCATCCTACATGAATGGCGTGGAGGGTCAATGTTGGACAAACCAAAAATTTTACGAAAAACATCTATGGCCAACTATGTAAAGAAACATCACTCTCTAGTAGAATTTGGGAATGAAAATCAAGCAAACAAAATCTTCTTACTCTAAATTCACTAGTTGGTGATGAAATCCAACGTTGTGAAGTCCAGACTGTAACATCCCGCTCTGGCGCACTGAGACCACTTATTCTTTGAGGACACTTGCTCGCAAGTGATCTGGACCCTTTTTGATGTTGGACCTTATATATCTGATTATGATGTGATTGACAGATGATTGATGTGTTACTATTCATGTATACGGGTGCTATTGACTCAGTTGATTGAGTGTGCAGGTTTGTACCCTTGAGGATGCGGAGGCATCGGTAGACCCCCTTGGACTCTGGACTGAGTCAGGGAGTGTGCTTTTGGGTTGATTTGTTTATTATGATGTTGATTTGATGTGATGATTTGATGATGATATTCTGACAGGTTTATTGGTGATGCAGGATGACGATAGCTTGCCGACTTGACTCACATATGGAGTAAAGGGGCCACACACAATTGCAGAGAGGTTGAGGGAGAGGGGTGGACAGCAGCCCTGCCACCGCCTGCTAGCACTCCCGTCGTGGCTCGAACTGTAGGT
>CBVK0100228328.1:0-25281 GCA_900067695.1 Picea abies
TGCATACATGGCCTTTGGCCCTCTTACTTGCATTTTTTTCCAAAGCACTGCTAAGTTGCTCTTCTTAAAAACCAATTTTTTGAAGATGTGCATGCCCTGCACCACTACTTCCCATGTACATATGCTTTTTTCACCACTACAACTCACGTACATACACATGCTGCACCATTACAACCAGCGTATACTTGAAAAAGTTGCAAAAAATAAAATGTTGCAAGGAACTCGTTGAGATTACGAGATATTGGGTAGTTTCCCAACTAATCCACTTTCTATATCCCATCATCCAACCTAATAACCATCATTTTTTCATATAAAAGGAGGTGTTGGGGTCTCATTTTACATCTAGACATAAGAACAGTGAAACTTTTCCCATTTCACATCCCCTCCTTGCCCAAGTTATTGCAGCCATTTTGTGAGAATTGCCTCAGCATTTCCCCATTATCCCTTCTTCCTCCATCAAAACCCAATCACTTCCCAAGAAGAGATGAGAAGGTTGAGAGGAGAAGCCATACAAAGGTTCACTTGGATATTGGTGAAGAGGAGCCCAGAGCAGGTTCGTGGAGCAGTAGTCGGCTTTGATTGTAAAGGTATAATCATTGAGTTATTAATAAAAGAATTGTTTTTCCTGTCCCAAATCATGGTGTATTGAATGATTTTATTGGTTTATGTTTTGAAATTCTAACACCTAACCCTAATTTGTATATGAAATAACATGCTTGTAGTTTTTTGTTTGTCAATATTTGAATGTAGGCCAGCCCTAGGAGGAGGCATGCAATCACTAGACGCGGAGTTAAGGTATAGTTACCCGATCTCCCTCATGTTTTATTTTCTTGTATGAGTTTTGTTATGTTTGGGGTAGTTTAGAGAAGTAGGTGAATTTTAGATGGTTAATTGATCTGCCAACATTCTAAACTCTGGTGTAGTCATAGGGGGATTTTTCCCTCTAGCAACTAGGTCCTAAAGACAAGCGAGTGTTAGCTTCTATATCTCTCTGTTGTACGTTCATATTCCAACAATAGTACTCAACCCAATATCTTAGGGCACTAACTAAGGAGGCTCAACTGTGCCCTCAACTGTACTACCCAGCTACCCAGGTACTAGAGAGTGGTTTCCCCGAGTGTTGTTCTCTGTGTACTGTAGCAACAAGGTGGCTAAATAGCTTATCTAAGGGTAGTTTCAAGTATACCTAGGGAATTCCTATATACCCAAAGGTACATGGAAGTGATATTCCATCTATAGGTACTATCTAATGTGGTACTACTCAAAAGGGTAGAAATAGGGGTTATAAGGGTTTTCAACCATGTGAAACAATGTGTTTCCAACAACATGAACCATGTGTATTTCATGTATGTATTCTTCCCCAACTACAATTGTACCCACTTTTGATAGATCTTGTATTATTTAAATATGCCATAACACCTCTCTAAAAAAAATTTTAAAATGAGCTTGTTAACCACATAAAAAGATCATAAAATCACGAAAAAATAACTTGTGTGAAAACCCTAACTTTAACAAGAAATATATCATAAAATATAATGAATAATAAAAAAAAAAATCCACATGTAGTTCATTATGTCGAATCAGAATTTTAAAATTTTCAAAGTATGAAACTTCACTGAAAACAAATTACAACGAAAATTCCAAGATAATTGATTTCAAAATTAGTTATAAACCTTGGCTTCCATGGACTATATATCCGAAAGTATAGTGAACCAAAACTTGAAATTTTTGACCACTTATACTATGCCATTTCTTCATAGTCTTCACAAAATTTCACTATCTGAAACTTCCCCCAAAAAATATTATAGCAAAAATCCCAAGATGCCTCATTTAAAACTGATTTTAGGATAAGTCAAAAACCTTATCTTCCATAGACTATATATTTGAAACTATAATGAAATAGAACCTGATATTTTTAGCAGACATACTTTTATATTTCTCCTGAGTAACCTCAAAATTCAGTCATCTTAAACATCCTAGAAAAAAAATTTATAGCGAAAATTCCAAGATGACTCACTTAAAGCAACAAAACCCTATGATTGATGCTCTGATCTCAAAATTAATGAACCAAGGGTCTTAAAAATGATAAAAAGTCAATTATTATAGTCCACTTCGAGGGGGGGGGATCATTTTACAATATATCCAATTCATAAGACAAAATATGATGATCCTAATATAGGTCTCCTTGGTATATATATAGGAGACAAAGGGTACAATTATAATGAAAGGGTACAATGAAATGTTCTAGCCGACCTACTAATATAATAAATAAACTAATAATGATTTCTTATTAGGGCCTTAACATAGGGACCCAAGGGACTTAACAAATCTCAACCCACTATAATATATGCCTTACACCATCATGAAGGTTGTGGGTGATAATTCATTTGAATTGAGTATTCCCCCTTTCCTTGGCTTTCATCGATAGTTTAATGTGGAGCTTCTTCGACCATATTTTCCACCTCTATTAGACACCTCAGATGTGTTTGAGAATTTGGCCACTACCTAACTCAATCCTAATTTCATTGAGTAGGATACAGTGGATCAGATCATGGACAACAAGACAAAGGGCACCTGCTAACCGAGCATACAACTCTACCAGGTTGTCAAAGCAGGCTAAATTTATTCACCAAGTTAAGTGGCTCACCACGAGTCAAATTCAACAAAATTTCCTCCAGATAATTAGGGAAATTGATGAAATGGGGACCATTGATTCTTATGGGGGGAGGAATAATATAGGTGGACATTGGTGTCCACCCACCTCTTCCACTAACTCAACACGGTTCTCCATCTTTGTAGTTTTTTTATCTACAGTTTTTCAGGTTCCAAACTTCCAAGGTCGTTTTGAGGCCTTAAATGATGTTTTTTAGCCATTTGAGGGCCTAGAGTGTCCATGGCATTCCCAGGCCTACCAACAATGGTACTTCTTGGTTATATCTTTCCAACTAGATGCTTTCCACCCCAAACAAAGATTGTATGCAAAATTTACACCCTAGGAAGTTGGCGTTTCAAAAGACCACCTTGGGTCCACAATCATTTTGGTGCTTCATCTCCTAGGGTTAGGGTTTTGGATATTTAGGGTTTTGGCCCCTTAGGGTTTAGTAATTTATGCTAAAAGTCCATTTTCAATATCTTGTAATTTCTTCTTCCGAATGAGCATACCTGAAACCTCTCTCTTCATAGATATGCTACCACCATTCTAGCTAGCTTGTATTACTTTGCATTTTATAGTCTTTTCTTATTACATTCATTAATAGAACTTGGGTTTCACTATACTACCTGTTATCTGACAAATTAATCAATGTGAATATAGACCTATCTCCCTATCTTGGGAACCCAAAGTTAGAACAAAACATCGTTGAGCATATTACTTTCCTTAGATTCATACAATTGAAATAATGATAAATAAGGAATCATACCTTTCCATCGATGGTTGTCCTCGCTAATTGTAGATCCTAGATTGATACAAAGGTTTTTGAATGGAAACATGTATAAGAAGACAACATAACCAGTGAAAGAAACAATTGTATTTTGAAGAATCTATACAAATGACCAAGGAGAAATGTAATAAAGACAATTTACAATAAACAATCTCCATAGGAAAGGAAACAAGTTACTGCATTATTAATAATGGAAGAGTTACAACCAATGCCTTGGTGTTGTGAGGCTCTTTCCAATGGTTCATTTCTCCAATACCCATATTTCTTCCATGAGTTCCATCACCATCAACTAACTACTTTGACACGAGAATATCTCAAGGCCAAAGAACAATCTTCTAATCACAAATTAGAAGCTAAAGCTATGAATCACTCTTCACTACTAATTATTCTCCATTATCTAGAAACATTTTCTCATGAGAGAAGTTTCCTTTTATAGACTAAAGAGGAGGCTAGGATAATAGGCTAGGATCTCCCCAAATCAGGAGTATGTGTGAGACCCAAACCGATCAGAGGACACCTCATATCCAAAGCTTCTCTTCTAGAAACTTCATGAATTTATTCTTTTTCCTCCCTTTCAAACAATGTCACACCCTATGAATTAGCAACATGAGACATTGTCACATGCTACTGTGGTGCAACATGTGAGACTTAAGAGTTTCGCATGCTACAGTGGTGCAACATGTGACACTTTCTTAAAAAAAGTGTTTTTAATAAATCTTGACTTCTTTCAGGGAAAATTCCTTTCTTCAATGATCATGGCATTTAAGTTTTAGACGATGGAAAGTAGGTGAACATTATTAGTTGCGACAAAATAATCTGTAACACTATCGTGTGTATATTTTAACCTTTTACAATTAATTACTGCAAATAGATTCATAATATAAATAGAAAAGATACAATGGTACACACACACATTACATAGAGAATTTACCTTGGAGACCCAAACTAGGAAAACCAATAACTTGTTTAGAGCCGCACCTCTAATATTTTATTCATCATCATATCCATTGTTTACAATAAAATATATATGGGATCTCGTGACATCCAAAACCCCTAATCCATTAACCCATATTAGTCAACAACCCTAATTCCTTAATTGAAATTAGAAAACTTTCGACGAAAACCATGTACCGAAACACTGCTAAAAACAAACACTAGGTTTGGTTGTGCAAATAATATAACACATACCCAACACTGTGCTCTATGCAATATTTTTATGCGTGTGTTTCCATTCACTTTCCTATCTTTTATTTCATTATTTATACAACCCATATCAATTCAAAACACTCAAATGATGGCCCTCTCATGGGGTTTCACCTTGTTGACCAATATATTTTCACGTTCATTCATAAAGGGGGCTTTAAAATTGTGAAAAATAAAGTCAATATATTTTAGGAATTGGGGGGGATTATGTGAGTTATGGGGGGATTATAGGTACCGGAGGGGGGTTATAAAAAGGTGTATCTACTAAAAATTAGGGATATCTAGTAAACATAGGGTTTTTTTATTGGAAAAATGTATTGGGAGGGGGGTTCAATAAAATGATTTTGAAAGGTATTTGTTCATATCGAGTGAAATTAAGGCTATTATTTAATATCCCATGAATGTGCATGATATGTCACAGGTTCATGGAGTGAAGACCCCATGTGGCCTCTATTAGGGTATTAAACAAATTTCCATGGTGGCAACATGAAATTAGTTAACATCAATCCAAACTACATTATCTTTTGGAGGGAGATGAAAGTGAAGGATACAGATATCTATTTGTGTATCCAATAGTTTAAGGAACTTATCCTCTACCCATTATCTAACAACAATAATCTAGGTCATTATAATGTTGGAATCACCTAGAAAGGGCAGTATTCATCTAGCCATCCTGGCATATTAGCATTCCCCTATATGCATCACATACATATTCGATGTGAAATACCTTGTTTCATTTTCAAATTATGATTTTGTTGAGACCTCATCCCACCCCAAGTCAACAAACATGGGGACCCCCTTTATTTGAAATTTGGTGTTAATATTCATCTTTGAAACACATGACTAATTCATCTTACCTTCATGAGGTCTTTGAAATTGTTTTAATCATGAATGAGCATAGTCATTGGTTTCTTTTGCCTTGTAATTGCATATGAGATTATGGTTTTAATTTATGCATTTCATTTGGTTGTTGCATAGGAAAGAACTTGAACTTCACTTTCTCATCAACAACTGTCTTGTCAATTTTTCTTCAAGTATGATTTTTTGTATATTGCATTTTTCATTAGTGTAACTTTTCTTATGATGGTTTTACAAATTTTGTGCACTTTACAATCACTAAATTCTTATTCAATTTACAATTTGATGAGATTATGTTGTCTATGTACATATATTCATGCTTCATGATTATAAGTGGAATTGAAGACCAAATTTCAAACATAACCCTATACAAACCAATGGGGATTGTACATAAGATCAGGCAATTAGTTGATGCACAATAGTGGGCTTAGCAGTGTTTTCACATGAAGATGACATGACGAGGTCACAAGAAAGGATTCAAAGTGTATGGTAGTAACATTGAGTTGCATCCAATAACATAATGACATAACTAGGCATCCCACTTAGTTTCATTACATGATTCACTATTTTGGTACTAGAAAACACAACATTAGGCATGGCGGGAATGACTGTCAAGTGATGAAAATGAATAAATGAATAAAATCACATATGAAAAATGGTACTTAGTATCATATGATCATGTTATACATTTTCACAATCATTCTTTTGGCACGCAGTTGAAATACCCCATGTTCAATTTATCTAACCAACAAAACTCTTAAGATACCGACCCTCTCATCATCACCTGCATGCAAGTGAAGTCTCACAAGAGGTATCTACTGGGACTTTAGGAATAGAGTTTCCGTGGAGATGAGGGGAGGTCATCAACATGTTCATTTATACTTATATACCATGTGCACAATATCATGTGTCCCTTATTCCTTGATTAATTGGTAAAGTCAATTATACAACACCATTATAACACAGATTGTGACATGTACCATTCACTACAACATTCATAATTACTGTGCAAAACTCATATAACAAATAGAGATAGATCTAATAACACATAAACAGAACATTCATGAAAAATAACATAAAAAGACACATTTAGATATGGAATATAACATGGTTCACCCAATCCTTGGGCTACACCCACAATGACAAGATTCTTTATTATTCTTTGTGCAATTCATCTCAGGCTTGTGCAAACCCACAATGACAATATTCTTTATTATTCTTCGTGCAATTCATCTCAGGCTTGTGCAAACCCACAATGACAAGATTCTTTATTATTCTTCGTGCAATTCATCTCAGGCTTGTGCAATGCACAACAATAGATACATCATGATGTCATTCCCTATCCTACCTAACTTCTCTGCAGTGCAAGCCTCTCTCTACAAAACCTTTCCTAAACCTTCAGACATAGACTCTATCTCATTCTCAATCTATTCTCTCAGCAACAACAGTAAAAAAAACCTATTCTTCAGCCCCCTATTTGCTCAATAGCAAGAATCCATTCTTCCCTGAACTATTACATATTTATACACAAATTTTAGGGCTCAAAGCCATAACCAAAACCCTACGAGAACTCATTATGACTCATTAAAACTCATGACAAAAAATAGTTCATGCATGCTTTTCCTGCCTTCGCGCCTGCATGTTGCTTTTCCTTCCTTTTTGCCTACATGCTTCTTTTCCTTCTTTATTTCCTTGATTTATTCCCTTTCTTTATCTTCTTACACACCGCTAAATGCGCGTTTACTTCACACTTAGATCCTGAATGTTCCTTCACTGCATACTATGGTCCTATCTTCTCTTCTTTCCTCTTCTACTACACAACTATGGTCCTATCTTCTCTTCTTTCCTCTTCTACTACACATGTCCTCGACCCTTAGGATATTTCTCCAAATTGCATTCACTATGCTTGTCCAACAAGCCCCCAACACCCACCCATGGCTCATTCTGAGCCACTCATGCCTGTGTTTTTGCTCCCTTCCATGACTCCATAATTTTTTGTAATGTCTCTTTGGCTGTAGTGACTTCTTTCTTTACCTCAGCCTCCCTCTCCAATATTTCTTCTATGACTTGCGCTGTTAGCATCACAATCTTCTCTTCACATTTTTTCTCATCTTGCTTCACCATGCCTTGCATCGCAACCAATCCCCCTATTATCTATCGTGAGTTCTTCATCCTGCAGGGGTTCCAAGAGTTGTTCTATATTATTATGCTCTGCCCTCATCTACTCAATCTCATTGTATAACTACATATTCGCAACGATGGTTAGCATGTGTTCCAATGGTGGAAAATTGTTTATGTTTTCATTGGCTTTCTGTGCCTTCTCCTATGCATTTCTCACACTTTCCTTGATTTACTTCAACTCCAAATTCATTGTCAGTTGTGTCCAAATCCAAGTTCTTTCTTCACATAGCCTCACACACTCTTCACTGAGACTCTTGATGTTTTCAACTGAGGTTAGGGAAGTTTTGTCTCTTTTTTCCTTCGCCTCAGGTGGTGTACCTGGTGTGGTGTGTGTTTCCAACTTTCCAATCCTGTTTCAGAAACCTTGAATTACTTCACTAATTTTTTATATTCACTCCTCTATTGTGGCTTCTATCACCACCAATATCTCAGGATTCACCATATATATCTTTTGGATGGAATGTTATATCATCTTGACACTTTTTTCAGCCTTGTCCTTCTCCTGCAATACCTCAGTATGAACCTTCTACAGGTCTTCCTTCTCCACTGCTACCTTGGTTAACTCCTTTTTCATTGCTTCTGCGCAGAACTGTATTTCTTGTTCCACCCCTTCCTACAATCCTTGTAAGGATTCCATGAGTATTTGTGACAAGACTAAGTCCAGGTGACTTAGTACTTGTGCATGTACCTTCATCTCCAGCGTAGGGAACTAAATTACTTCGAGCAAGATATTCAAAATTTGGTGCCCTGTTGCGATCTCAGGTAGGTATGAAGTAGTGGCCCTTGATTCTCCAGCCATGTTTGCTGGTTGGTATTCAATAGATCTTCTCTCTGGCACGATGCTCACTACCTCCAACCACTGTTGCAATGTTGTCAACTTCTCTTGCACCTTTTTGTTTAGCTATTTTTATAGCTGTGACACATGTTGAACTACCTCCTTTCTGGCATCACTTACTTGGTAGCAAATTATATCAATATCATCATCGGTCAAGGTGTATATAGTTGGTGGTTTATGTTCTTTCATCTTCTTGTGTAGAGATGGTGTTGGTCCCTTACCTTTATCTTTCCTTTTATCCCCTACATTTGGGACTGGCTATTGTGCACCCCCTGCACCATTTCCTTTTTCACTTCCTTGTGCCTCATCTGGTTCTTCATCTTCATTGTCTTGTTCCTCTTCCTCCTCAAGGTGCTCTATTTCATCAACTGGAAGTTTCCATTCTTCACCCCAGTCATTGGAACTAAGGCATACATCCTCCTCTGTCTATTTTAGCTTAGATATACATGTGGTGCATCCCTTCTTTGAAGTGCGCAATACCTTGATAGTTCTCCACAGTCTGGGTGGTGATGCACGATGTATGCTCTATGATGTGCTTGATCATGTCAAAGTAGCCATAGAAGGTGACATTGTTGTCTTGTTGTCTCCCCTTATGCACAATATGCCATAAGTTAACATATCTTGTTGTTGCATGATCTCTTTGTGATGTTTTCAAAAATTAGCACTCAACAGGCTCCCTCCAGGTGATCAATCATATCAGTATGAGAAACCAGGAATAGTGAAATTCCATGCCTTTATCTTGGGCATCAGTGAAATCTATCAGAAATTGCTTGACTGAAAATGTGGCCCAATTCATCTAGACCCCTTCTTCGCACTTCTCTGCAGCTTTTATGACTGCGACTGACACCTCATCCTTCCACATTTCCTTAGTAATTTGTAGGCCAATACTTGCATTGCAAATATAACTACATCATCCCTTATGATGGAGACATCTAACTCTCTCTTTCCTATAAAGGTGTTGAACTGCTCTTTCATACTTTCAAATAATGCCTTCTCCCTAGAATTATTTGTGAATAATGTTGTTGGATCCTCACCTATTGTCGGTAAGCCCGTTATTCATGAAACCAGTTGTGTGTCGATAAATACTGGTGGATCTAGCCATAAAGTACCTCCATGGATGCAACTCAATAACATCTTAATGCAGGCGTTTATTTCTAGAAATTTTCCAAAGTGTGGGATTTCTAACAAGTTTAATATCCCCCATTTTTCTATCTCGCCCACCCAACTCTGCGGATTGACCAATATTGCACATGTCCCTAGTATGATTTTAGTGCGTAAATACTTGTCCCATGCTAACTTGGGAAAATTATGTGCATCTGTTATGTCATGGTTTGAAAACTTCAAAGCAACAACCTTGCCCATCAAGTCCCCTTCAATAATGACATTGGGTGGTATGTCTGGCGTAACCAGTGGGTACTTGACATCTTTGGGTAGTATAAACTGTGGTTTGGTGTCCTTTCTCAGCAGGATGTTATCCCTAGGAGACCCTAGATCTTAATTTGAAGCTCCAGGCATTTCCTTGAATTCTGGTGTGATTGATGGTCGCGTTCAGGATGGTTTTCATGCTACGGAAGGTCATGCCCCAAATTTCAGTGGTGCCATTGCTCTTTGCGACCGATGCTCTCCTTTTTCAACTCTAGAACTACTCTATGTTGGCTCTGGTTTTCATTTATTCTACTATGTATGCTCACAATGATTATGAATGCAAATACCCTTTCTCTGTCGACCCCTGGTGTGCTTTTATAAACCTTCCATAGTTGTCCCTATACATTCACGCCTGAACTAATAGTATAATCCACCACTTGTGTACTCAATACATGATTTAATTTCATTTTGTTACCAAATATGCCGCTGGAGTTTTTCCTCATATTGTCGGTCTGTCATGATCCTCGATGGATTTTTCCATTTATGATTACACGTCATCTTTATGCCTTGTCATGAATGATTTTTATCCATCATTGTCGCCTTTTTATACCTTTAACAATCTTGTCAGTCATGTTTTGTGCAATTTTTTTTGGCTTACTTGTTCGTTCATTGCACAGTGCTTTAATTCTACACGTAATCTCCCTGTGCAGCATACTTTCACCTATCTGCGTGACACTCACTTCTTCTGCACACTTACTTTTGTTGTAACTTACTTAATTTTTGTTTTTTTTTCCTGTTTTTCCTTTGTTTTCATTTTCTCTTTTTCCACTTTTTATTTTTTTGTATTTTTCCTACTATAATACACTACTATGGTACATTTGTTCTTGTGCAACTCGGCCTAGTGTGCGAGAGGTCGGTTGTCCCTATAAAGTTTCATTTGTTTGTCATTCACCATTCCTCCCAGGACTTCACCATTCAATGTTTCCAACTGCACAACACCTGTCTCTGTCACATACTTAATTATGTATGGTCCTAACCAATGCATTCGAAATTTTCTTGGATGCTACATAAACTTGTTGTCATATAGCAATACTAATCCCCCACTTGAAACTTCTTTTGTTTAATATGTCTATCATGCCATGCCTTTTATCTTGCCTTTTGAACTTATAGCAATACTAATCCCCCACTTGAAACTTATTTTGTTTAATATGTCTATCATGCCATGCCTTTTATCTTGCCTTTTGAACTTGTTGATGGAACCCTGCAACAAATCGGTCTTCCTCAAGTTGTAGAAACTATGACAATATCTCCTCTATTGCGCTAGAGTATGAAAGATAAAAAATCATTGCAACGCGCAGGCTAGGCACAATAAAATCCATCAACATTACTGCTTCTTGCCCATAGACCAACCGAAAAGGTGTCTGTCCAGTGAAATTTTTATTTGTAGTCCTATATTCCCACAATACTGCAGGGATCCTCAAGTCCCAGTCATCCCTTCCTATGTTGTAGATCTTTGTCATAGAATTCTCTGTAATTGTATCAAAAGTTTCTACTATCGTATTGGCCCGAGGGTGATATGTCGTACTCCTATGAAGATGAATTTGAAATTCATCAGTCAATGTTGCAATTGTCTTATTCAAAAAGTGTGTCCCTAATCACTCAATAGAATGTGTGGGCATCCAAATTGTGTAACTACATTCTCAAATAGAAATCATGCAACAATCTATGATTGGTGATGCTTCTTCCCATTTGGTCAAATACTCTATCACAATGATTATATACCTAGCTCTTGATCTTCTCACGGGTGGGTTGATTAGTCCAACAAAGTCTATTGCCCATTTATCAAATTCCTACAACATAACCTGTGGGTGGAAAGGAATCTCATCCCTTCTGGATGGATTTACCACCCTTTGAAAAGCATCACATGCATGACAATATTCTTTAGCATCCTTTTGAAGTGTGAAAGCATCACATGCATGACAATATTCTTTAGCATCCTTTTGAAGTGTGGGCCACTAGAGCCATGCATACAAAACATTCGACATGGTCTCTTTACCTATGTAGTGTCCTCATGCAATTCCTTCATGAGATTCTGAGAGTATCATTGGACTTTCGTGATCTAACACACATCGTATTAATATTCCATCTACACCTAACTTGTATAAGTTCCCTGCAATTAGCTGGTAGTCTGATGATTTAACCATTGACTATTTCTTCTGTGCAACTGTCATTTCTGATGGGGCCATTCCTGTACTTAAAAAGTGAACAATGTCTATGAAGTAGTTTTCCACCATTTTAATTGCAAATAAATGCACATACAACAAGTTTTCATCTAGATTCCCTGCATCTTCTCCTGATAGTATGCACGATAAGTGATCTGGCCCTGCATTCAACTTCCCTGGTTTCACAACAACATCAAAATCATATTCTTGGAACAACAACAACCATATGCATATTCTCCCCCCTCAAAATCATATTCTTGGAACAACAACAACCATATGCATATTCTCCCCCCCAACACTTGTTAACTAAGTATCTTAGTGCATAATGGTATGTATACCTCTTGAAATGAGATCCCAACAAATAATCTCTAAACTTATGCAATAGATATACCATTGCCAATCCTTCTCGTTCGTTGGTAGTATAATTATTTTCGGTTGTTGACAACTTCCTTCTTGCAAATGCAATTGAATGGTATATGTCTCCTTCTCCTGGATGAGATAATATTTCACCCAAATATATGGACGATGCATCCACGTTAACATTAAATTCCTTTCCCCAATATGGAAATATCAAAATTGGCGGAGCCACTAACAATCCTCATTCCACTAGAACTTAGCTTCTTTCTTCAACAACTTCTCCATAGGTGTTGTAATCTATGCATAACCCTTAATGAAATTCATGTAGTATCTTGTATGACCCAATGTTTCTCTCAATTGTCTTACTGATATGGGTGGATGTAAGTCCAAAATCACTACAACCTTGGCAGAATCCACTAACAATCCTTGCTTACATACCACATGGCCCAACAAAATTCCAAAAGGCATGCAGAAAATACATTTCTTCAAATTCAGTGAAATCTAACATTGTCTAAACTTATCCAACATTAACCTAAGTACATCTATGTGATATTTCAGTAGACTAAACACAATCCAATCATCTAAGTAATATTCCAGGAACTTATGAATAAATTCCTTAAAAGCTACGACAACTACTCTTGAAAAAATTGCAGGTGCATTTTTTAACCCAAAAGGCATTACTATGTACTGATAGCTTCCCCACTCAATTGAAAAATTCATCTTATATCTATCTTCCTTCACAATTTTAATATGGTGATATCCTAAAAATCCATCTATGAAAGACTAGGCCTCCTGCCCTCCTACATTCTATAGCACTTCATTTGTAAATGGTGTTGGAAATGGATCATGCAAACATGCATCATTTGGCTTCCTTAGGTCTAAAAAAAACTTCATTCCTCCCATTTTCTTATCTTACACTACCATTGGACTTATCCATCCTGATTCCATGACTGGTTCAATGATTCTTTCTTCTAACATTCTGTCTATCTTTACCTTTACCTTCTCTTTATATTTTGGATTTATTCTATAACATCTTTGTAGTACTAGCTTAGCATCATGTTTCAAAGGGATCTTCATTTATCCTAGCTCCCAAACTATCCCTTTCATTTATGAGAATGTAGTTGGGAATAGATCTTGGTACTTGCACAGTAAATCTGCAATATTTTCCATGGTTTCATCATTCCAGTAATCGTCTATCTACGCAAACCTTAGATTTTCTTTTGTCCCAATATTTTCCTTCTATGTCTTTATTGGTTGTGCATACGTAACGTATTCAAGCTCTGGTCCTTCTACTACACATTCCCCCTCAACTTCAGGTACTTGTATATTCCTTGGATCTTCCAGGTCTTTCTCTTTCTTAGCAACATTATAACATTCCAATAATTTATGAAAAGTCATAGAAGCTCTGTGTGCACTACACATAGGTACTACCTCCATGGGACCGTCTTCTAAAAATATCTTGGTTCTAATGGACTGCAAAGATGCATCTAGTAATGGGGATTCATGTTCAAACAAAATGTTACCTTAAACCTTTGAATTAGTTGGTCCCAATTCGTTGTTTCTGTGCGCATTTATAGTTCTAGGTACCAGTTCTTAGGAATTCTACCCAATGTATGCATAAACCTATGCGTCCATTCCTTATTTGGTATCAAACTCCATATGGTTATGCACTTCTCAACTTGATCTATTGGATCACCTACCTCTGTATACTTTTGTGCAATATACTCCACCTTGGCACTGAATCTAACTTGCATCAATCTTCTACACTGCTAGCAATATTCTATTCCTTCTTTGTGTGCAACCCACAATCTGGTTGGAGTCACCTTCAAGACAATGTCTAATGCCAATAGTATTTTTTTTTCAGGTATCTATAACTCAAACTCCTATATGAAATATTCAATGTTAGTCAACCCATCATACTTGGGTGGATCACAGAAATATGTTCCAATTCACTGCAGTGATCGAGTAATGCATGCACATCGTCTAGTGGATACTTCATGCATTCTCTGCTTCCAATGTTCGAGACCTTCCTCTGAGTTTGATGCACATGAGCTAATGCTTCTTCAACTTATTGCACCATCTACAGTGGGGTTAACATAGTCATGCATTCACGTAGTCATATTATACAAGTTATCAATTTCATTCCCTTTCGCAGGTTCTATGCACCTATTTCCTTCTGTTGGATCCAATGGCGCGATAACTTTCAAATCTCCTACCTCAAATATTATTTCCCTTCTCTTCAAATTAATTATCTCATGATTGTCAAAGGCCCATTCTAACCCCATTATTGTGGATATGGCTAACTATCATCCATGATTTCTATGACTTCGAAGTTTGTTATATTGTGCACTCCATATATATTCACAGGTATCCCTGTCAATCGACCAATTAGTACTATATTGTGTTAGTTTTCCAATCTTAACTAGACGTGCGACCAGATTAACTTAGGTTTCCCTGTCATTTCCCATGTTTTCTTTGGTAACACATTTACATTGGAACCCAAGTCTAAAATGAGATTGTCTACATCATATTCTCCAATCTGTGCACTTAGTCTAAAATCTTTATTAGTCCTCTTTTTTGTGCAGTATCTGATTCATTACCCTCCGTGAAGCAATAATTTCCCTATATTATGTGCAATGATCAATAATTTCACCTAATGTATTCAACGCAGTTTCATTTTTCATCAATTCTACACAAATTCTCATAAAATATCTTAGAGTACGTACCTTCTCGAGTGGCTTGTATGGTATAGTATGGTCACAGACCGGAGGCATTTCAACCACAGGAGGAGAAAATGATGTTGATGCTACCCATTATGGTCCTAGTATCTCTTTTCTTGTCCTTTGATATGTCTCCTTTTCTTGCTGAGGGTCAAATGTCAGCATAGGTATTGTTGATTTCCTCACCCATTTCTCAACCTTCATCCCTCCATTCGTCGCATCAACCCCTGTTCTAACTCCTCCAGGCATGACAACTTCTATTCTATGTCCTTCATTGTGTTTCTTGGCTGATATATTTTGTAGGTTCTAATTTGGGTTCTGATTTTGATTCCCTCTTACCTGCCACTTCACGAGTAGTTGAGGACAGCCTTCTGTCACATGATCCAGTGCTCTATATAAGGTGAAGGTTGTACAAGGATTCAGGAAGTCAAGAGATAAGTGTCTTGGTTGATTACAGTTGTAGTAGATTATTGTGCCTCTACCTCCTCTGCCAAAACTTCCTCTTCCACGACCTCTACAAAATCCTCCTCGATTTCTTGGATTAAATCCTCTTTGATTATTATACTATGGACCATCTCCTTTTGTCGCAACATTCTCCTCCCGAATCCTATACATAGCTGAAGTGCACTCTCTCATCAAATCAAATGCATGAAAATCCTTCTTTTTCTGACCGACTGACTTAGAAAAGTTACAAAATAAGTTCCTTGGCGTACTCTGGTATTTCTACATCAATGGACAATCATGCGGATGATGTCGCCATTTCTTACATATTTCAGAGTACCCCCCTTTTGATAATGGATTCAGTTCTCCGGTCACCAAATATTGCACAAAAATGGGGCATTCATCCTCATGGTGGTATTTAGTCTTACACTTGGTACATTAGACTTGTTCTCGCTTCTCCTTCCCTTTTGTAAGCTCTGCTAATTAAATGGTCAAGGAAACTAATTATCTCTGGACTTGAGCCACCCCCCACCATATCATACAGGAGATGCTTCCAGCTTCATTGCAATCTCCAAAGCTTCAGGTTGTGACAAAAACTTTTGATGTATCAGTGGGCATCAAATGTGTGGAAATAGTCCTGCAATAAACCATTATTTGTGTTGTTGATCAGGAATATAGAATGTCAATCTACCCATCAAATACTGAAATATTTGATCATAGTCCCAAACTGATTCAGTATGCACCTGTTTGATTTCCTTCAATTTTGTAATGTACTGAAACTCAAACTTTGGCTTCTTGAACTCTTTCAACAATGCTTGTATAATTTCTACTAAAGTCCTTGCTTTTCATGTAGGTGTGGTACTCTATAGTTTCATATACCATACCAATGCACGACGTCTAAATGTTGTTTCCAACTGCATAATCTTTACAGCCTCATCCTGGAAATTCTTTGCATCCCAAATTATTTCTCATGCAAATAGA
The DNA here is from genome assembly GCA_900067695.1 of Picea abies. NCBI lineage: Eukaryota > Viridiplantae > Streptophyta > Pinopsida > Pinales > Pinaceae > Picea > Picea abies. The sequence goes on from CBVK0100228328.1 coordinate 16,604, forward strand.
TGTTGTTCTTGGTTCTCTGACCCAACTCCCTAGAACTCAAGCAGTCTCAATGTGTTTCTTAACCCTTCCACGTTGTTTTGTGTAGTACATCCCCTCACCGATGTTGGTTGACTATGACTCGACGCACTGCTTCCACTACTCTGGCTACTGCTACTCTGTCTTCCTCTGCTAACTATAAGTGCTTTTGACAAATACTCAAATGTTACTTCAAATCTCGGTGACACATAAGGGGTCATGGAATCAACATAAGATCTAGCCTGAGTAGGACTTAATATCTCTTCTATTATAGGATTGAACTAAGAATCCTCTTCCTCTCCTTCTATGTATGGTATTTCTACGATATGGACTATTGCACATGGTTCTATCCTATCATACTCATTGTGTGACTCTCCTTTCTCATCCCCGGTCTTCAACCTCTTGTGCCTTCTTCCACTGCGCAGTACTCCAAACCCATCTTCCTCTTCTAATACACCTTCTTCATTTCTCTGCATCGTCATTCCCTCATTCCCTCCCTTCCTTCTTCATTTCTTCCTTCATTCTTTCCTACCTTCAAACTATCCTCTAGTCGTCCCATAGTTCCCCTTTTTGTGCAAATCCCCTTAGCAGTCATATTCCATCGTCATCACACACTTTTCGCACAACAACACCTTTATCCAGGTACCCAATGCTTTCATAAACCTTCTGTGTGGAGCCTTGAAGAAATCCCTTTCTACAACACTGTATGATTGGGTACAATCTATTGCAAATTTCGTAATATAATCCCCCAGTATGTTGTTCAACTAGAAATCAAGTATGCAGGAAGTTTTATTACTTACATAATTCAATTTTCATTCCAACTTAGGAGTCCAGTTCCTCAGTGTTGCACTACGATATTTATCGGTATTCTCCACTAACCTTTCTAACCATTTAGTTAAAATAATAAAAAAATCGCCAAAGAAAATCTCATACAACTCTGTAGACATATACCTTTGCATCCATTGTTCATCACTCATCCGAGGATTTCTATTCTCTCCTTGGGAAAATTCTCGTTCCTTCCTTTCCAGCCATTCGATGATCTCTTTCTTAGTCGGCCTCCAAAACATTCCCTCAATTACAGATTCTAGGTCTTGACAAGAGAAGCATTTGTTGGTGCGCGGTTGTAAGACTGTAGGTTCAAGTTATCTAACCAACAAAACCCTTCAGATACCGACCCTCTCGACATCACCTACATGCAAGTGAAGTCTCACTCGAGGTATCTACTGGAACTGTAGGAATCAGGTTTCCGTAGAGATGAGGGGATGTGAGGTCATCAACATATTAATTGATACTTATATACCATGTGCGTAATATTTTGTGTCTCTTATTTCTTGATTAATTGGTAAGCTTAATTATACAACACCATTATAACATAGATTGTGACATATACCACTCACTAGAACATTCATAATTACTATGCAAAACTCATATAATAAATAGAGCTAGATCTAATCACACATAAACATAACATTCATGAACAATCACATAAAAAGACACATTCAGACACATAATATAACGTGGTTCACCCAATCCTTGGGCTATGTCCACAACGACTATCTTCTTTATTATTCTTCGTGCAATTCATCTCATGTTTGCACACTACACTACAATAGATACATCATGATATCATTCCCTATCCTGCCTAGCCACTTTGCAGTGCAAGCCTCTCTTTGCAAAACCTTTCCTAAACCTTCAGGCATAGACTCTCTCTCATTCTCAGTCTATTCTCTCAACAACAACAACCTATTCTTCAACCCCCTATTTGTTGATCAACAACAACCTGTTCTTCCTCAACCTATTACATCTATATAAACAAATTTTAGGGCTCAAAACCCTACCCAAAACTCTATGACAACTCATTATGACTCATTACAAATCAGGAAAACACATAGTTCATGCGTTCTTTTCCTGCCTTCACACATGCATGTTGCTTTTCCTTCCTTTTTTCCTGCATGTTGTTTTTCCTACTTTATATCCTTGCTTTATTTCTTTGTTTTATTCCCTTTCTTTATCTTCTTATGCGTTGCCAAATGCGTGTTTACTGTGAACTTTGATCCTCAATGCACCTTTACTACGCACTTTGATCCTATCTTCTCTTCTTTCCTCTGCTACTGCACATCTCCTCAACCCTTAGGATATTTCTCCAAATTGCATCCACAATGCCTGTCCAACACATTGGTAAACTTAAGGATAAATTTTGAGAGAAATTGACAATTTTTTGTTGTATTCACTAGTGAGTGTATCAGATACCAATGAAACATTTTCATGGATTTAAATGAGTAATTTTCTATGGGATAATACCAACATCAATGAACATATAAAAATGATGTATAATAAGGATCGAATATGACAACACAAAGTTCAATTTTAATAAAGAATTGTCTCAAATAGGACTCAAACTTTCCGTTAAAAATACCTTTGCATGGTTACACCTCAGATTCACCTCAATGTACCTTACACTTTTTCGCCAAATATGGACCATCATAGAACAAATTATCTGCCTTGTTGTACCATGATTAGCCTAAAGTGTGGTTTTATTTTCACTTATGTATTGTGTTGGACCATGCTTGCATGTTCTATGTATTGGTAGGGGGCTTATGTGGTATCTCTATACCCCACATGGTCGGTCATGGTCCGTCCTTTTAGTCCCCATCTCAAGATTGGATTTTTCTTTTATGGCTACGGTCAACTACCGCTTGATCCTGATAAATCTCATCATGTCAATCATTTATGATCTGGGTTAGGTATGAAACCATCTTCAGGTGGATCTACTAGGACACATGATCTAGGGGAGTTGCATGGTCTCTTACCCCTTTGTATTTAATGTAAAAGTGTTTCTCTTTGAAAAGGTTGTCACACCTATGTATAACACACTTATTGTATTCCTAAGCAGTGATCCCCTCTCTTATGTATTCATCACACTTTGGCCATCTACTACCAGAGATGATTCTACATATGTTCACTCAATGTCACATCTCCCAAGGCAATGTCACAGTTCTCGAGGCAGTAAATATATTCTAAGGCATTTGTCACATCCTCTGAAGAACATTTGGGCTACTTTTGCACACACTACACATTCCACATTGGAGATCCTAGAACACTCCTCTTCTTTCACCATTATGGAGGTGTCTTCCATGTGATTTGAGGGTCGACCCACACGTGTGGGGTTTATGATAGCCATGTGGGTGTTTTGGGTGATGACATGACTTGGATATGGACCTTCCTTGCCTTGTGGAGAATCTTTGCTTGATTTTAAGGCTTGGTCATACCTTGGAGATTACTCTTGATGATTCCTTGAGAACAATATGAGGATGTTGTCCACTTTTGAGGCCATTCTCCACACTTTCATGAGGTCGTTCCACTTGGAGGAGAGGAATGTTGGAGATTTTCTTTCTTGGGAGGCTACTTCATGTTCTTTTGAGGCCTCCACATCACTCTTTCTTTGGAACATTGTTCTAGGGGAGAAAATCAACCCCATTTTATGTGGGATCTTCCTCTCTCATAAAGGTTCTATGTACATGTGGCATCATTTGACTATGTATTGACTTAGTATCCTTCTTTATGTGCATGACAAGTCTTCTTTGTTAGTCTTCTAGGCTAAATTTTGGGAAAATAATTAATAAAGAATGAGAAGAATGCAAAAGCCTCTTCTATAAATAGAGGCTCCCCTCTCATTCCAAATCATTGTGAATTGTTGGAGATCATTTGTACAAGCCATTAATAGAATATCTTTCTTGGAGTTTTTGGTGACAATTTTTGGAGCTCTCTCTTTCTTGGTTATTTTTCTTGGTTCATCAAAGGTACTATTGTGAATGTTCAAGACTTATACATTGCTATCAAGATTGATCCATTGAAGGGTAAATTTATGACTTTGAAAGATGATGTTTAGGGTTTCTAGCTCTTCCATTCTCCTTTGTTGGCTTGGTAAGTGCTTAATCTCTTGTCTTGTTTTACTTTTGGTTCTTTGGCAAGGGTTTTTAGTATTTTTTTTCCAATCCATAGTTGATCTTGTTGGTGAAGGATTTTCCCTTGAGGAATCCCTTCTTGTAGGGCCTTGGTTTTCATGTCTTATCTCGATTAGACAAGAGAGTATTTTCCCTAAGGATTTAGTCTCTCATTCTAATCCATAAGCCTTGGGTAACAAAATCTTGGAGGGGCATACTTGACCCCATAAGCCCTAAGTGGAGATAAGGAACTAAGTCTAACTCCCTACAACCAATCACAAAAAACCCTAAAATCCAAAATTCCATTTTCTTTCTTGTTTTATAAGAGATAAAAATCCAATCAAATATCAAAATAAAAAAACCGAACAAAAATATTTATTCATTGTCTAGAGAAAGGTTAATATTTCATCTTATTTTATAGACATCTTGTACAAGGGTTTGTGCTTTATTGTTAATCTCTAACCCTAAGAAGGAAAATCATCCCCCCCTCATTATGTTTCAAAGATTGTTCTAACATTTTGTGGGGTGATTTAAGGAGTTCTTCAAATCTGAAAATTAATTTGTAGCATTAGAAATCAGATTCGGTGAAACCCTAAAGGCTAGGGTTTGGTGCTTTAAAGTTGTATTCTAAACCTCTCCTAGTCTATACTTTATTTCTAGATTGTTTTTCAAACTTATATAACATATATGGTTGTGAAATTATTCTCCTAGTTGCTAAATTGTGTTTATATTTCATTGGGAGATTCCCTTGGTGAAACCCTAAGGGGATTCACCATCCTTTCTTACAAGTTTATGCTAAGTTCATGATTACATATAAATTAAGCTTGTAATATATCAGTGCTAGATTGTATCTACTGTTGTGACTTATCTACTATTTTAGACTTAGCACATAATAATTATCTCCTAAACCTCCTTATATTGGGGTGGTTTATGCTCTTGTTTCTTATTGGATATTCCTTAAGGCATATTATCACTCGTTGGGCATTGGTCCATTTAATCATATATTGATGTGTTTCTTGAAGTGAATCATATCTCACAAGATAACAACTCAATTGATGTGTTTACTTCACATAGATCGGGATACCCCCCTTGGCTTCAAGGAGTTGGCCTAAAGTAGAGGGGAACGTGTACTAAGGTGATAATGTTGCATTTGTCAAGTGTGCTTACCCCCATAGCACCGTAGTTGGGACTTTCATAAGGGTGCTAATTTGGGTGGTAACACACATAAATGGTGTCCACTCAAAATGATATGTTTATCTCTGGAATAAGGTTTTTGGAGTCTATGAGTCCAATGAAGTTGATAGAGTTGGATTATGATGCCCTCATGTAGGTAAATGTGTGTTATTAAGTTCCTATCAACAACACCTACCAAAATTCTTTTATTATGAACACATGTTGTTGGTTTCAGAATAAGGTGTCCAACCATTCTTTGAAAATCATTTTATGTCCTCTACATGCTGAAATTTATGGTTTAATTATCCAATGATGTGGCAAGGAGTTACACCTTTTTTTTTTGTTATCAAAAACCCATAGGTTTTTAAAATAAATGTTTAATGAATCTTAGACATGTTTCAAATTATTTTTCAATGTTTACAAAGATTGAATGATCTTTAGAGGTGGATGAGAGGTCCCATGTCAAACTTCAAATCCCATTTCAGATGATGTTAACTACAAGTTTACCAGAGCCTTGGAGATGCCCCACAAGTGTCAATGGTCTGAGTTAACTACAATTTTACCAGAGCCTTGGAGATTCCCCACAAGTGTCAATGGTCTGGTAAAGCTATGAAACACACAATCATCTCTTTGACTCCATCCCTTAGGATGATTAGAGTGTTAGCCTTGATGCGTTAGTGATCAAATTGCTTTGTTGGTTTGGTTTTCTAAGTCTTAAGTTCCCTAGCAACATTTTCTCTCTCAAGACTACATCACTCACCTAGGGGGTGAGCTTGACAAAGTTTTGAGGCAAGTGATGGAGCACTAGAGTTCTAGGTGGGTGGATTAAGTATTAACAATTTAAGATTGTATATCCTTTTCGAGTAAATAAAACCTAAATGATCTACCCAAGAGTCCATTTCTCACTTGGGGAGGTTGAAAAGCATGTGAGGTGAGCTATGTAGCTAACAAGGCGTTCAACCTCGTGATGGAGAGAGAGAAAGAATGTTGGCTCACTTAGGGAGCTTCTTTGCTTCAAATTTAGAAATATTGAGTTCATAAGAATTTAAACCCAGTGATGAAGAGAAGAAGAAGAGAATCACTTGCATACAGAGGTCCAATGTAGTGATTCAAACTCTAGGCATCCAAACACAGTTATGGGCAAGGCAATTTATCTAGAAACTCAAATTTTCATTTAGGGGGGAACTCTTTCCTTTCTCCTCATTCTTTTCTTCTCTCCATTTTGTTATTTTCCCTCTTTCTCTGTTTTTTTCTCGTGGTTTTGTCTTTTGTGGAGGTTTTGAGAATTCAAAGAGATGCAGCCATGGAAAATTGTTAAAAACTCTTCCCAAGAGCCATATACAGTGTCAAGAGTATGGGAAAATGATTGGTTATCAAGATGAAACGATTTTCTTGAGGATTAAGCTTGGGAAAGTGTTAAAAAACCTAGATGGCAGTCATGGAACATGCATAGTAAAACTCCAAGGGAAAAAACATTTCTCAATGTCAAATAAAGGAGAAAAGCTTCAAAATATTTCTACTCTTTGAAGACAATTTCTCCAAACAATGAACTTGGATTTTGGCAGTGAAATTTCCAGCCACATGTTTTAGATTGCATTAATAATATTTCCTTCTCACGCTTGAAATTCCATGACATCTCATTGCAATTTCCAATGATACACCTTGTCCATTCAAGCTTGATATTTCTTGCCATGCCTATGCAATTTCTGGCTATGTTGGAACTATTGAAGTTTTCTTCTTCAAGACTTGAGATTTTTTATAGCAAACGACTGCAATTTATAGCACTTAGTTCTAATTCAATTCAAGTACAACTTCCTCAAATATTTAGTGTCAGATGCATGGTTCAATTCATCATTTGCTTGTTTAATCATGCTCTTTTTTGCATTTTATGGATATAGTTTATATTGAAGATTTATGAAGGAAGGAGCAAGCATTTTATTCAAGCTCCCCAAGATGCCAAAGCAAGAAACACATATCAAATCAAAACAAGCAGTTGATCACTAAAACTATTCAACATTTAAAACTAAATATTGGAAATCTACTTCAAGCATCAAAGAAGATTGGGAAAATAGTTTTTACAGAGGTTACATGTGCCACGCAAGGTTTCTTCAAGCTTGGCCATTGTTCTTTTGCATCAGACTTTGCCTTTTGCATTCTTGCTTTCACTTAAGGATTTTGTATGCTTGTGAATGAGGTTTTGTGCTCATGTTTGAAATATATTTTGCTTGTGCTTGAAAGCTTGTTACATTTGTGGGAAGCTTTAAAGTGTAGGTATAAAATCAGTCATTGAACTCCATTTTGCTGGTTAGTTTAAGATTGGATTTTCTCATATATAGTTTGCAACTAAATCTCTTTTTCTCAAGCTTGTAAAAGCTTGCATTATGCGTTGAAAGATTTGATGTAGGCAAGATTGGTTTCAATTGAAGTATTGCTCGAATTCTTTTATCGCATGCAAGTTTTTCATTGGAAGAAACTCCATTTCATTTTAGACTTTTTCGATTTGATTTGAAAAACACAATCATATGCATTCTCATGTTTAACAAATATATTTTGTTTAAAGAGACTCATGCAACTATCACATGTTTGTTTGAGACATTGCATTTCAAGATGAAAAATCATGCTTATGTATGTAGATATGATCCATTGGGAAAATGTATGAGTTAGAATTAGAGTGTGTAGGTTTTCACAGTTTTTCATAATGTTGCTTGTGATTTTTGGATATAAACTGTATATAGAATTTAATGAGTGGACACTCCACCGGGACTATTAAAGCAATAAAGTTTGAAAAAGAGATCATTGGAGTAAAGTAGACCAAAAGTTGGCCGTTAATATTAAAGATGTTAAAAATTAATGTAAAATAATAAAAAAAATTAAGAAAATTAATTAGGTATTTCTTGACACACTGTGACATGTGCATTTGAAAATGTTGGCATCTTCTTCAAGAAAATACAACCCTACAACCATTTGAGAAAAAGCAACTTCACATTGGAGATCATAACCATTCAATATATTAAATATAAATGCTCCAAAACAAAGATCCAAAGTGCCCTTAAATCAACATTTAAGAAACCTGAACTAATGGAGCTTACATTTGGGCTTTGTGGTGTTAGGGGAGATATTCCTTTGGTCATGTCTCAACAAGTGCAATAGTGGATTATGAAGACACATAAAAACTGTAACATCCCCATTATAATCTCTGGTTTAATTAATGCATAATGTAGATATAAATGTGGCTATGGCCAAGCAATGTAAATACGAAATGTATTTTCTCAAATTGTAAATAAATATAATGTAATACCAATTGTCGTGGATATGGAAAAATATGAGGATTGATTAATCCACAAGAGAGGGGGGATGCCTAGAGAGTGCCCAAAAAGGGTCCAAAGGGAAATAATTTATGGGTATTAATTCCAACCCACATTTCTGAATTTTATTATCATTTGAGGGAAACATTTATTTTCTGGTTGAGTGTATGAGAGCTCAATCATTGAATACCTGTCATAGGGTGGGTGTGAGAGTCACATCTCATAGTTATTGGAGAGCATG